>JAPDSC010022368.1:131331-172599 GCA_026290005.1 Latrodectus geometricus | reverse complement strand
CCCCCCGATATCAAATGTTTCATATACGCAGAAAATATATTTCTAATGAACGAATCTGTTAATTTGGGAAAACTTCAGCTAAAACTAGCGTCAGCACTAGGAATATTGCAAAGCTGGTGTTATGATTGGAAGTCGTCTATAGACCCACAAAAATGCTCTGTAATTAACTTTTCTTCTAAGTGACAACAACCTAATTTCAACTTGAATTCAAATAAGAAAATTTGAGTTTGGTGCTTGAATTTTTTATATAATTTATCCTTTCCCCACATTTTTTTTTTTTTTTTTTTTTTTTGAAAAGAGAGCAGCGGTATCAAAAAAGTTGAATGCCTTAAGAGGCATTGCAGGAAATGGATGTTGTGCTCGTGCTATTTATAAATAAGACGGGAATAAATTTTAAAGTAATAAAATATTCCTTTCAAATATTTTATACGTCAGATACCTCTATAATAAACTTTAAAATATTTTTCACTGGACAAGTTTATTTTTTTTTTTTTTCAAGCTCTACAATTATTGAAATAGAATATGTTTTGAATGATTGTGATAGATCTTGAAAACGTATGTTCTGATTAAATAATTTGCATGGAAAGTGTGTAATTAGTATAATATCAGAATTAAATAACATCTCGGAAAAAAATTACATGAGAAATTTACTCCTATATAGCTTTTGAGTATAAGAAGACCTTGTGTTGACTGAAATTTTTATAGTAAAAGCATAAATTTAACAAAAAAAAAAAATTTTTTTTAAATGCCGGTAGCCATCAATAAGTTTTTGTTCATCGATATGACCGTTAATTTTTTTGTACTTGACAGCTAATTCACCTGTGATCTACTATTTAAATTGGTTTCTGACTGTCTGCAAATATTCTCACACAAGACGGAAATCAAATTCTCAAACTATTAGAGAAGATTTATCAAATACTTTGGACATATATATCTATAAACTATATTTTTCCTAAAATTACATTTTTTTTTTGCTAAGTATTATCAAATGTTTTTTTCGTTTGTGATAGATTAAGTTTTGAATGATTGTGATAGATCTTGAAAACTAAGTATTATCAAATGTTTTTTTCGTTTGAAGCAGTTTTTTTTTTTTTTTTTTTTTTTTTTTTTAAGGGTGTATTAGAAACGATTCATTTGGCAAGAAAATACAATAGATTTTATGATAATTTTTAATTATTACTATTATAATATAAATATATCATTTAAATTTATAAGTGAATTAGCTTTTTATCATTTTTAACGTAACAAAACAAAGTTTTTCTTGCATACATTTCGGAGTAACTTATTAATAATGACTATTTCCATGACATATTGGCTAATTATATAAAATTTACTATTAAGCAATATCCTTAAGAGTATATAGCTCAGAAATGATAAGATTGTTCACATTTTCACTGGATTTATGTATCATTACTGACTTTTGTTGGATTTTGGAAAGTCAAAGATATTTTTCCAAGAAAGAATTCGTTAAGATTGAAATGTAGAAATCAGTACAGCAAAATATTGTGAATCCCAAATATGTTTCTCACTTTAATCAAGTTTAGAGTTAGTTCGTTAAAAATGAATCATGTTTGGATAGAATTAATATTGTAAAAATCAACCATTTTTGATTTACTCTTTAAATTCGAATTCTCATAAAATCAGAGATCGTTATGAGTAAGTTGTGTTGTAATTAAATAACTTGTTATGATCAATAATTGAAATAGTATGTTCTATTAATTATTGTAGACATGTATTATTAACTATATGAACATATCATTTAAACTTACATCCCACTTAAATAATCCCGTTTAAATTGTTTTGCATTCGATTCAATGAATTTATGGTTCGTTCATACCTTAGTCCAACGTTTCTCAACCTTTCAGTATTCGCGGCCCAGTTTTCAATAATAATTTTTATTGCACCCCACACTTACAATAAAATGCGTACAACAACTATGTATATTAAGTATTTTAGATTTTGTGTGTGGGGGTGTTTTTAAATTATTTATAACTAACTTCAAAACGAGAGTAAAAGAAAGTCAACGTTAGCTAGAAATCATATCTGGCATTTTGCCAAGCGGATGGTGAACAGATGAAGCGAATGAAACCGGGGAAAATTTAAATATAATTAATACTGTAAATGAAATCCAAGTAGGGAGATAACATTAAAAGAATATGAAAATAAAAAGAATTCGTTAATAAAAGGTAGACGGGAAGAATTAAATTCAAAAAATGGGAATATATTTTTTCAAATTATAAAAAAGAGATAGAACAGAAGCATGACTAAACAAAAGAGACAAAAACAATAATGTTTGTAAAAGGGAATCCACACGACCGATGCTGTTTCGAGCATACGCAGAGCAAATTTTTTCTCATAGGAAGAATGAAAATGTTTGAAAATGCAAATTTTGATTCCAGTCACTTTCATTCGAGTCAGTTCTTCTATTGCTGTCAAATCTATCGAGAATGTGTACGTTATATATATATTTTCAAGTTAATTGCAATTCACCATATTAAATATTTAGAGCAGAATATTAATGCAGACTCATGGATAAATTTTAAAGCGGAAGTAAGCCAGCATTAGAAGACAGCCAAGCATCTACAAGTACACAGACTAACGTGGTTCGGAAAATAAAATCAAGAAAATATTCTCAAGAATACTTAAATTTTGGGTTTACGAACACTGAAGTAAATTAAAAAGAAAGGTCCTTGTGTAGCATTTGCTCAAAAATATTGGACGTTAGCAGCAGGAAACTTAATAAAATTAAGCTTCAAAGTGAGTACGTCAATAAACCCAGAGAATTCTTCGAATCAAACTAAAATCATTTAAAAAGCAAAAATCATTTTTTAAAAAAACTTTGCGAATAAAAAAGCTTTAATTGTATATTACAAAGTTTCATATAAAATAGCCAGATATAAAAAACCTCACTTCGTTAGTGAAGAGCTTGTTTTGCCAGCAGCAATTGAGATTGTGGAAACTATGTTTGGAGATAATTTTTTAAAACAATTGCAGTTCATACCTCTTTCATATGATACTGCTGCTCTCGAATTGGTGATATAGCTGAAGATGTACAGTGTCAGCTTTTCTCGAAGTTTCGTTTCAAATTGTTTTTAATGCAGATTGATGAAGCAATCGACAGTAATAAAAATGCTCCATTTAATTGCCTATGCTAGATTTTGTGATAATCTTTCAGTAGTAGAACTACTTTTCTGTAAACCAATAGAACTCAATACAACAGCGGTTGAATTATTTGATGTTTTAAATGATTTTATGAACGAGGTAAACATAGAATGGAAAAATTGTATCGGAATATGCACTGATGGTACTCATTCAATGTCTGGTAGATTTCAAAGTATACAAGTACTTGTAAGGCAAAAATCACCTCAGTGTGTCTGGACACATTACATGATCCCCAGAGAAGCTTTAGCTTCGAAAGAAATGAGTTTTGTGTGTGGACTGAATATTGTGTTAACTACGGTTGTAACCGTAGTAAATTATATAAAAATGAGACCCATGAAATTGAGAATCTTTTTCGCAGTTTGTAAAGACTTAGGCTCAGTACATTCAATGTTATTATTTTATTGCGAGGCAAGATTGTTATCACGTGGGAAATTTTTAAACATAAATTTAAGAGAAGAAATCACGATTTTCCTAGAAAAAGATGACGAACCGGAAGCCAAGAATTTTCACGACTGTTTATTTGTGATGAAATTAAGCTATTTGGTTTAATATTTTTATTAAAAAATTAAATAACTTGACTCTTCAACTCCAAGAAGAAAATACACATATATTTAATATAAGTGATAAAGTTAATGCTTTTTGTAGAAAACTGAGAAATTTAAAGCAAAAAAACCTAATGAATGTTTACAAATATTAATAATTGTACTAAAATATACAGGTTGAAGAAGAAAATGTAGAAATTGTTTTTGTAACTATTGAAAATCATTTAGCCACATGCTGATGAAGAATTTTAAAAAGTATTTTCTTGCTGACGATAAACTGATAACAAGTTACAATTCGGTTAGGGATCCCTTTCATAATTCTCCCGAAAGACTCTCAATTGATGAAAAGAAAAATTCATAGATTTCACGACTAGTGGCGAAATCAAGAAACAATTTAGTAACAAATCACTGTTTGAATTTTGGGCAGGAGTAGATGGTGATTTTTCTGCACTAAAAACTAAGGCATTTCGCATTTTATCATTTTCAACATCCAAAATTTGTGAAACTGGATTTTCTACTGTGTCTTCTTTGAAGACAAAATATAGATCGCGTCTAAATATAGAAACAGTACTGAGAGTGACAATTTCTAATATTAAACCTCTGCTAGACAGGCCCAAGGAAGTCACTAACAATTGTTAAATTTATTTTTAGTTTAATATATTTTGATTAAGTAAGTTTTGATTTAGAAAGATATTTTACTTCAATAAGTCATTAAATATGTCAAAATTTTGGTTTAACTTTTTAAAACATTTTATCATTTAATGAATGAAAGATATAACTACGTCATTTTTAATAATTCTTCTCTTTTGTACATTTTTCATAGTTCTAATTAAATATGAAAATTAATTTGTCTAAAAATTTCGCAATATATATGTGTTTTTCTTATTTCATTTCTGCATCTTTAACAGAAGCATAAAATATTGATTTTCTCCTATTTTAATTCATCGCCGTACTTAAAAAAATCAGTGAATGCTATATTATATACTACTTCCAAAGCTATAGCCATAAACTAGGAAGGAAAATTATATATATGTGTCAAAAGAATTAAATACTGTACAAGTATTTTATTTGCATTATATATAATTAGTGTATATCAAAATACTGTGAAAAAAAATCCGTAGAATTTTGAGTATGAGCGGAATATAAGACACAGAAATAAGACTTCTTGGTAAAAACAAAGTCATAACATGAATTTATTGTTTTACATTGATAAAACAATTTAAAAGATAATTTCAAATGCAATAATTATGTGATAAAAAATATATTCCAGCCAAAAATATAAGTTTTATCAATTGTTAAACAGAACTAGGTTCTTATCAATATATATATATATATATATATATATATATATATATATATATATATACTATCGAGAATAATTAATTTCATAGTTCTCAAGAGAATTATTGTTGACATATGTAGTGCTACATCTAGGATGTTTATGACTTCAGAAGTTTCTTACACTTTATTATTGCACACTTATGTACTGTTTATTTATTCTACAAGATAATATGACATAAAATTTTAAGGAATGAAACTAAAAAAAATGTGTCAAAAATCCACATAATTCCAGCGCCATTAAATAATATATTTAATAGAGCTATTGAATATATATATATTCCGATAACATTAGAATATTTAGTAAATAATAAATATATATATTGCTTACATATGTACATACAATTATTGCATTTCATTAAAAACAACTATAAAAGCATTTAATTGGTGAACACAGGAATAGCTTTTAATCATAAACACTCACAAGGTAATTTTCTTTAAAAACACATTTCCATACAACTATATTACAATAAAATTTATTAAATTTCATATACATAAACTGATTCCTAAGCCATATAAAAAAGCTGCGGCATATTTAGAAGTAAAAGAAATTGATTTAAAAATACTGTTTTAAAGTATATGTTACTGGAACAATCCACCAAGGTATAATGGAAGAAAATGAAGTGGAAAAGAGTTTGAATTGAATTTTCAGAATACAGAGAATAACAGTAATTATTTGCATAAATTTATATATATTATATTGGAGATGGATGAAAATATTCTCATGGCGTGACATGTAATCCCCTATTCAAAAATGCATGTTCTAAAACAAACCATAAGCCACATATGAGACACCAAGAAAATATTTACTTAGCAGTTACCTGAAAGAGAAAAATATAAAAATCAGTCATCAAGCATTTTGTAAATATTCTAAGAATAATATCAGATGTGTCAGAGAAACCTAACAAATATTAAAATATTTTTATTTAAACATACAATTTTACAGTTTCTGGGTATTGCTTATTTGTTTTAAGCTCATTTCTGACTTATTTCTGCTGACTGAAGTTGTAAAATTTAGCCAATCATCTACTAATATTGAGCAATGGTGGAATGACAAAGTAAGTATCTGACCAAATTCTGAATATTATATACAGCAAAATTTTGTAACTTTCTGTACTTTCATGGCAATAAATGTATATTTCAATTTGCGAAGCTGCTTGACAGTCCTTTCTTATGCTAAGTCCATCTTATTCATTTATTGTTACTCACATAACCACTTGGTATAGGCATTTTCTAAAACTGCTTCTATTGCATGCGACATAAAACGAACATTTGCCAATTTTCCCATCGAAAACTTGGACATTTTCTTCCAAAAATCAGCTTTCTTTAGTCTTCTGTAGCAAACAAGTTTTTATTTCTAAATAATGCGTTATAAAAATACATTTAAGCATTAGTTATTTATAAAATGTTATACATGACATGTTATAGAAATGGTGTATAATAAACATCATCCTTGCTTTAATTACACTCACAAAATGTTTGAAATAAACTCTATACACATAATACTTAAAAATTGAGAAATAATATTTACGGTTAAAATCTATCATATTTTCTTGCATTTTATACTTTTATTTAAGCCCATTTCTAAAATAAAAAATATAAGTTTAACAATGATCTAAATACCCTTCGTATTTCTTATTCTTTTTGATTGGATTTTAGAAATAATGAATTCTAAGCTATTTCATGTTAGTCAGGTATAATATAAATTTGCTTTACTTTCCCTACTTTATTCTACTAAGCTGGAATTGCTTGTTTATATTTATGCACTATATTAATAAAAAAGTTTTGAGAATTTAATGCAACATATAAAATAGTGAATAATAAAAATAATTTGATTAAATTTTCTGCAAATTTTTTTAAGCATTTTCAGTATCAAATAAAAATTTTTTTAATATTCTTCTCTTGTTAATTTCAAAAGCTATTTGATTTTATGCAAATAAGACTAAAAAATTTGCTAATTATAAAACTTTTAATTATATTTAATGACACAGATGAAGAATATAAAGCTCGTATAAAATGTTAAATATTTACTTTCTAGTCTTGTTAACGAAAGAAAATTTTATTGAAGTAAGCATTAAATATATTTTTTAAAAATAAAAGTACAAAAATTTGGTATATAAATTTTGTGTAGTAACGTATTGATACTATAAAATTGTACTAATACTTTTTAATACTCTCGTGTCAACCAAAAGTCTTTGAATTTACTACTGTTATCATAGCTAAGTAATGTTGAAATGAAACATAACGTTGTCAGTATTTGAGTATTGAACACATTTAGTTTTATTAGAATTATTAATTGTTTCTTTTTAATCATATATATAGTAAACCTCGGAATCTTGACAATCTGTTTTAATTCAACATTATTTCAAGTTTATAAAACTGGCGACATATGGCACAACAAACTTGATGTTTAAACAACGATATCCAAAATGGATACAAATAGTAGATTGAAAATTTTAAGAATTCTCTTATATATATTATATGTATACGGTAATTTATAGAAAATTATATTTTGAAATTTATTTGGCACATTCTCAAATTAAAACCTATTTATATTCATTCATTTAAAATTCACTGCATATTTAATAAATATTGATGAAGTATAGGTCATTAATATATTTTTTATTAATGTCTTTTAAATATAAAGTGAATTTTAAATCACAATTTTTATGTTAAGTTTAAAATTATAGTTAAATATATAAGTGATTAGTATACTTCACAAATATTCTTAAAATGTTAAAAATTTATTTTCATTAAATTAATTGGAAGTAACCTTTAAGTTCGGTAGGAAACATCATTGATATCTTTCTTTAAAAATCAACAAAAATGTATTTCAAAATGGTAAATCGAGAGAAAAATAATAATTTCGATGTCTCAGATCTCTTTCCAGGAAGAGAAATGGGATCGCAACGTTTATAAATTAAAAAGATGATAAATAGTTCAATTAACTTTTGCTCTTTTTGAGAAAAGGTGTGACTGCTAGTTTCCTCATTTATCTGATTTTTGTAATCTGTAGCATAACGGAACAATTTATACTAAAACCCTGGTATTTGCATCTTTTTCCTGAAAGTTCTTTCTTTTGAATCAATTACTTTCTCATATAATATATGCATGTAGTTTATGAATTTCTTTTATTATTTACAACTTACAATCAATTGTTTTAGAAATTAATTACATAATAATAAACGAAATACCTATCTTAAAATATTAATTCATAATATAAATTGCACAAAATTTCACTTTCGAAAATTTGTTTTGAAAGCTTTATACCTTTATCTACTACTTTTTCCTCTCATACTATTAATAATGTATTTTAATCTATAACTGTATTAGTTACTTATAAATTTTTATCTAATATAATATACTATAAATTATATAATAAACATTATAAATTGAATATTATTTCAACTTTTTATGAGTTAAAACACATTATTTTAATTCAAGTCGTTTGTTTTTAGTTTTTATTAAATAGCAGAAGAAAGTGAAAAAGAATTTTAAATATAAAAATTATTTAAAATTCCTTATAATGCTAACTACTTTCAAATTGAGGCTCATGTAAAATCACCTTAGTTACACCTATTTTAACCAGTAAAAGAATTACAACACTATCCTTGAATTTAATTAAAAGTGAGAATTTTTATATTGTTTGAAAACTACCATGCCTATTTTTATAGATTAGCAATATATAAATAATACTGTGAAATAAAAGGCTTTATATAGAATGGAAGAATTTCTGCAGTACTTCATCCTCGTGTTTCATGTGGAGCAGGAAGTTTCTCCCAGCTTGGTTCCACTCCCCAAATCTCTCTTGCATATTCCGCAATGGTTCGGTCACTAGAGAATTTCCCAGAAGATGCTATGTTCATGATGGCCATTTTAGTCCACTCTTCGGTGTTCTGCAAGTAAAAGTCTTAAATACATCTGATATTCTTTATCCCTCATAAGGTAAGGTATTTTTTAGATAAATAACAAATTCTTAGGCACTTAATAATATACATCGAATTAAATTACTAATATGTATTTCTAAAAACCTATAAATATAAAGGACAAAAGCAAGAGAAGTAGTCTTTATATATTTCAGATCATTTTTATAGAAATAAAAAGGGACGATCTTATAAAAACTTAGTATAAATTACATTTCAAAATCAATGTGCTTAAATTGATTTAAAAAAAAAAAAAAAAAAAAAAAAAAAAAAAAAAAAACTAAATTATTTGTTTGTTACATATTTGTTGTATGATTAGACCTATGAAAATTTTTAAAAATAAACACTGATTTTATAAACAAAAAATCTCAATATTAATCAACAATCATGATTTTTCTTTTCAATTTAAACTAACTCGTGTCAAAAATCTAAGAACCATTAAACTTATCAATATAACACACTCATGGATTGCAGAAGAATCAATAAGAATAAATGTGTATCTTATGATATATGAATATAATTTATTACAATTTCAGCTCCCACTTCCAGATAAAAATTACATATCGTAATAAAAAGAATGTATTCTAAATATTTAACAAAAACGATAACTTACAGTAAACATGTCGCTGACTTTTTCTTGGCACTTGATGTAAGCGTCATAATCAGCAAAGAGGTAAAATCTAAAAATGTACACAAAAAGCATTAATTAAATTAGTAATAATAGTTATAAATATGTATAGATAAGAAAAATAATTTTGTAGGAAGTGAAATATTATCATTTCGAAATCTAGGTTTTAATAAACTCCAAAATTTACTTATAAGCAAATAAAAGCAAAAATATATCTTTATAAGAATAATAAAGAAAAAGTATATATAAAAGAGCGTTTTGCATTTTGAACTGTAAATAATAAATAAACTAATAAACCAAGTATGTTTTTAAATTACTGTGCACTCCATTTCTCAAATAGAATGAATTGTGAATATTAGAAGAATTTATTAACTTGAAATTTAGATTTTGTGAATTTGCTTTGCAAAAGTACCAAGTATAATTCAGATAACGCTCTGCGAAATGCATTTTAATTCTTAAAATCACTACATGAAATATCTTTCAACCATCATTAAGAAATATAACCAGTTAATCATGCTATTCCTAAAGGATGGAAATAAATTAATAAGAGAAGAATATAATCGGTGATTTCTGATCACAATGAAAAATATTTTTCCTGCCATATTTAAAATATTCAATGGGGGTACGGTGGCCTGGTTGGTTAGGGCGTCGTTATCATTACCGGAAAATGGTTTGTTCGAATCCCGGCTTAACCGAAGATCCGTCGTCTTCACTAATGGCAACAGGGGCACGTAAAACATGTCGTGTTCACTCAATATCCTCCATGTTTCCATTCTAAATTAATACCTCTGTGGGTGTTTGGAGCCAAGCCTTGGGTCTTCGCTGGCTTCCTCGCACTAAATTGGAAGACCTAGATGATGATGCCAACTATGAGCCAAAGTTGTACTTACACCCTCGTAGAGGGGTGGGGGGGCTTTGTTCAAAAACTGAAGAAGCTTATCTTGAATTCATTCGCCAAGTCCCTGATGGGTGGGCTCCGCTTTACCTAATGTCATATGTAACAACAACAAACATTCAACACTAAATTAACTGAGTTTTATTGAATACTTTATTCAAAATACTCAGTTATTTACGTATAAACAGAACATATTTAACAATTATCAGAAATTTATCTGTATTTATGAAAATGTGTTGCACTGACCTAATACTTTATTTGAAAAAAGTAATTATAAAAAATAATAAATACGTTTTTTATAATTCCTTTCAAATAACGTTGAAATCTTCATAAATGAAGAAAAGTTGGAAATACCTGTCATGATTTAGTAAGATGTTAGTCAAGTCTTGGAAGCGTCCTGGGTCATTAGGGCTGAAATATCCTCCACTTATTTGATCAATGCACTGTTTTAACTCAGGATTTGAATTATAATAGTCCCAAGCATTGTATCTGAAAAATATAAGAAAGAAGATAGTTACAAAATTTTCAAGTTATAGTTTCACACAGTTACTAAAATAAAACGGAGATAGATATCCCTGTTTATACATATATTTGTGTATGTAATCTATAATTAAAATTAATAATAACAAAACGTAAATTGCTATAATTTAAATAAATCAAAGCTAAAAATATAAGTTTCATATTCATATTTTTAGGAAAGAATATTACAGAAAAATCTGTGTAAATACTATTAAATATATTATAATACACATCTGATGAAAAGTATTTAATATCAAACTCTTTGCATCATTAGTAACATGAGTAAATTAATACACATTTTGTTATTCTAAGCTTGACCAATGTGAATTTCAAATGATTTATATAACTTGTTCAGCAGCGTATTAACAGAAAACTACATATTCATAAAGCTAAACTACTTAAAACCAACTGTACATTTGTTTAAGCTCAAAAGTGAATTTTAATAAAAATTCTTCTAGGAGAAATCTTGCAAAATATATTAGCTGCGAAACATAATTGAAAAGATAAGAGAAGGATTGAATATAACATGTTAATTCCGTAAAGGAATCAAGTAATAAAACTGCAAATCTACTTATTGCATTATTATCGATAAAATTGAACCGTAAACTTAAATGAAGAGGACTCTTTGATGAGTAAAACAAGCTCATATGAAAAATAGATAAGGTAGTAGATTAAAAAGAAATTGCTTTTACGCCCTTGGTGTGCATTGTAACATAAGATATCAATTTGATAAATGATGAGAAATTCTTTGTTACTTATTTGTTGTTTATGATAAATGATGATTGGGACTTACGATACAGTTGAGTGAGTAAAAGAACTGTCATGACTATACCTTTCTACATTGTTCTTCACGTTTCCCTCACATAATAATAGGATTAAGTGGTAGACACTTTTTATTCATTAGCAAATAAATTTCCCACATATTAGAAAGATTTAAATCTAAGAATCAGGTACAATAGTGGCTGAATCATCTGACAAGTTTTTATAAGCTGAGGTCATGAAAACCTCAGCGTATATGTAATGTAACGTATATGTAATATATCCTTTTCTTATATTTTAAAAGATTTATATTTTATTATTTTACTTTCTTGTTTTTTATTATTTTAGGTCAAAATTATTACTTCACACAATACCTTTTTTTGCATAATAAATCTTTCCTACATTTCTTAAAGGGCAAAACTTTGGCTTGAAACTAAATTAGTGAATCTACTCGACTGTAATTTGAAAAAATTCTGATTTGAATTATCAAAGATCAATGAAGGATCCATCCATAAAAAATCTTGCTGCTATCTAACCACATTGTAAAAATATCAAATAATACTTGTATAAATAAAATATTATGTTATTCCTTTAGGAGCACAAAACAAACAATTTAAAAATTAGTTTTTAAGAGTTTTTTTTAAATAAATTACTCATACACGTTACAGCACATTCAAGAAGTTAATGAGCATTTATTATTCTTATTATTAAGAGAAATGTAAAATAATTTAGAACATGTCCTCATACTTTTCGTTGCTAAGAATTTTAAAAACAGCTTATATAAGCTATATTTAATGTAACATTATGTATAAGATAATAAACAACTTCATTTGATGAAAAGAATGGTATTTTCATTCAATTGCATGGACAATACATAATTATCTCACATTTCTATTCATAACTTTTATTTATAATATTTTACATCACTAAATTAACATACATTAATTATTTTCTAAATATCATCAACAGATCATGATTAATTAGAAATACCGTTAGGATGGCATGTGAGAAAAAATTTCACATAGCTTATAAAAGAAAATACTTACTTAAATTGTTTAAGAAATTTCTTACTCAAGGAATGAAATCGTCTAGCAAGTTCAATTTATTACTTTGCTAAAATAGTGCTTCACTAACTTTTCTACACTTTAGTACAATTTGAGCACATTTTTTGTCACAAAATTAAGTTATAACTTATGACACACCTGACATAACTTATTTGGAAAAAAAATATTATTGGAAATAATGATCACCTATTCGATTTATCCCTTGTAATGGTAAAGCCAATAATCATTAACTAATAATAAACATACGGCTTTGACAGATCATAGCTACTGTTCGCCATATCAGAGTCACAGTTTAGAATCACTCATGAAGTTAAAATTATTTTCATCAACAAAATAATCATATCCCATTTATGAGACATACAGTTTCATTTTCTTCCTATCGTGCACTACTTAAAAGGATTGAGGAATCAGTCACCTACGTGAAAATCACTAGTAACATTTAATAAGACATTTATAATCCATTTAATATCTGTTAATTATTGTCAGATTTTTCCCTTGAATGTAGAAGATATATCAATCAATTCAGTAGTGTAGCTATTTTAAACCAA
Source organism: Latrodectus geometricus (assembly GCA_026290005.1). Classification (NCBI taxonomy): domain Eukaryota; kingdom Metazoa; phylum Arthropoda; class Arachnida; order Araneae; family Theridiidae; genus Latrodectus; species Latrodectus geometricus. Next base: position 159,221 of record JAPDSC010022368.1, on the reverse strand, counting down.
TAGTCTTTCAACAACTAATAATCCTCACAATAGCATTTGTTTTTTTTTAAGTTGATGTCCAAATATTTAAAGATAAATATTGATACGACAATTTCTTTTATTCTAATTGTCACTAGACTTCTGTCTTCAAAATTATTATATTACATTCCAGCTATGTAACCCACACAACCAGGTAAGTTTAATAGACGTCTACGAGAGGTCCACCATATTCAGTGGACATCATGGATGATAAATAGACGTCTACTGGACGTCCATGAAAGGCAATTCAGTGGATATTTGCTGGTTGACCCCTATGGATGTCTAATAGACATCCATTAGACTTAAACTTATGTACATTAATTCATGAAATTATTTAATTATTAAATATAGACGTCTACTGGACGTTCATTGTGGATGTGATCTGGATATTTATCGCAACTTGCAAAAATTAGCAATTTAGCGCACAGTTACTGTGGAAAGAATATTAATGAATGTGCTATCTATATTTATTAAGTAAAATAATATCAAATATATTATTCGCAAAACATCTTTTACGTGGGATTTATTGTTATGATATATTAGGTTGGGGAAAAAGTAATCCATTATTTTTTCGGTAGACGTCTGTAGTGATCGCTATCTCGTGAGGTATCTATCAAACAATTTCAGATTTATGCTCGTTGGAAAAGTGACATTTGACACTAAAATATCTTCTTGCGGTTTTTTGTTTGATTAATTCAGTTACGAGTACGAGGTTTCAAAAATGGAAGACAACAAACAGAAAATTCGATACATTTTCGTTTTTCTCTTCTAACGGCAAAAAAGATAGCCGGGTGACTAAAATTGTGAAAAGTGTTTATCGTCCTATATAAGACTGTAACAACCAGTTACGTACAATTTTGTTTCGTCGATTCCGTTTGGGTATTTGGATGCTAAAGACGCACCTCGCATGGATACAACATCGTCCAGAATGTCTATAAGATACCAAAAATTATCAAACTTGACAGCATGTCAGCAGTCGTAGCTTCGCACAAGACCTAAAAATCTACATGAAAACTCTTTTAAACCTTTTTACAAAGCGAATCTGAAAGAAGTTACAAAAAGTTCACGTAAAAATAATGGATTTCTTTTTCCCCAAACTAATATTGATATTTTCGCGTTAATTAATTTAATAATATATTTGATGTGAAGAAAATTATTCTACAAACTTCGAATAATTTAACGATGTCTTTGTATTCCTAATTTTTGTTTTCAAATATCTTTCTTTAAATTTTATGTAAGTATTCTTTTATTCGTTTATAATAGTGATTACATAATTATCTCCAAGCAGAAAATGTAAAAGAAAGATGTTAATGTGAAAATGTCTCTTGAATCGTAACTTTTTGAATGGGATTGAACGTTTTGACATTCTTCATATACAACATGGAATTTTTGTAGATCAAGGAAACGTCTTAAAGATCTTTTTTTTAGATTAGAACCATGTGTTTTATTAGATAAGCTGTTGCTAAAGACCAAAAATAAAAATTATCAAGTTTTGTAAGTAAATAAATAAATATTGTGAAAGAATTCATATAATTTTCCTGATAATTCCACAGTATACTACAAGTGAAAGATATTTTATTACTAATTTTTGTTGGTACATATTATCCAGTCATCATTTAAGCCTTTATATGAAAAAGTTCGATTAATTTAGCAGTTTTGCTTAAAATATTTTAAGAATGGAAGAAATTAATATTTGTTAATTATTATTACCTGTAATTAATATTTGTTATAAATACTGTGTAACCTAAGTATATACAACTCAAATTGACAAGAAAATGTGACTTATTTTTCTAATGTATATGCAAAACAAGAAAATTTAGTGATCTAAAATATATAAATTAATAAATATTTTACAAAAAGAAATTTAAAATTATATAGTTTGTTTTACATGAAATAAATCCTTATTGTGTTTGTTCATTGAATTTTGGTTCAGGGCTTAATTGAAAATGGTTACTTGGAATGAAAGAAGACTTATATTGAGATGCTGGGCTCTGAAAAGCTTAAAATATATCATTTTGAACTTCTAATTACAGTGTTTGTAATTAACTGAAAACAATTAACACTGAATTTAATTCTAACGTTATCTCAATGTAATTCTAGAATACTTATATCGATTCTAGAAAACAAGTGACATTATATTCCTTTTTTAAAATTGTCATTTATGTTATCGTCAGGTGTAGAGATAAATATTTACGGTACTGGATCTCCCTTTTTTCTTACATTCCCACAATTTTTTAAAAAAATTAATATTTATTTTTACAATTTTTAAAGTTATTGTTTTTTTTTTTAATTTCTATAGCATTTTATCCATTCTAAATAGTCATCAATCAAGAATGCCGATGAAAAGTGTTCCAACTCTCTTCAATATAAAATTTACAGAATTTCAAGCTTTATAGATTTCATTTATTTATTAGATTGTTTTATAGTTAATGCATTTATGAGACTATTTTGTGATGCATCACTTTATGGTGCTGACTTAAATTATTTTATGATCTATACAGTTTTAAGTGTTATACTGTTAAACTTACATTTTCACATTTAAATTGACATCAATCATAAGTGAGTTTTTTTATTTGTATTTCAGTATACCATTTATAAATGTTTCATGTAAATTTTACTACAGTTTTCATTGCATTAATTTCATGCTTATATTTTTAGTAAATATTTATAATTGCTTCATTATTATTATTGCCTTATTTTTATTATTATTGCTTTCTTTTTGTAATATTAGTATTGTATTATTATTGCTTTATTATGTTATATCATGACGCAATTCCCATGACTGATTGGGCTTGGCAAAAAATTGACTGTGGTGTAGCTAATACGTATATACCAAAAATATCTACTTATGTTCTGCTTTTATTCTGTTGTATAAGTTTATCTTTTCAGTTAATAAATAAGTAGGATTCTCAAAAATTAGGTTTGTGTATTTTCGTGTTAAAATCTAAACTAAGTAAGCATGCAGTAATAAACTAAGTAGTTTGAACCACATGAGTAAAGATTTAAATGGAACACAGCAAAGCGAGTACATTCAGCTTGACCTACTATTCATTTATCTCACATTAATGGCATGATTTTAATTTGACAAATCACATAATTTATAACATTTTCAGATTTTTTACATGCAGCACATTACATTAGTCCAGGAATTAATGTGCTTTAAAATTCACTAAATAAAATTTATTTCTATCTGCAGGTACTCCTTGAACAGAAACAAATTGATTTCTGGTCAAACGTTAAATTTAATTTTAATTTGTTTTTCTAATTTTGATTTTTTTTTTTAATCCTAATATTATCTTTGATGCAGTAAACATTGTGTTTTGATTTTACTTATTTTACAAAATTCCTTTCTGTGTTTTCTCATTTCATTTTCTTTTCATTATTATGTCTACATATTCTATTAAACATATTTTGCATTATTTAGCAAACTTCAGCTCAAACTCATTTGTGCCCTTAAAATGTACCATTTCTATGTCATTTTAAAGTATTAAAACGGTTACTATGCTTTTTTAATTGTAACTTATAAAAGCAATATATTTTTAAAAACAGTTGTGAAATAAAAGTGAATTAATAGAAAATTTGGCAAATTGATAAGTTACTATATAAAATTTTAACATTTGTTCTAAAACTTAATACTACTCAGGGAGAATATATTTATTCAGTATACACATGCAATTTTCTTGTAAATTATTGTATTTTCTAGTATGTCAAATATTTCAAGAACAATATATTTTAAATAGTTGATACTGTGTATTATTCATAATTTAAAATTGTTTGAAATTTTTATGTTATTATAAATTTTTTATAGTATAGGCATTTTAAAGTTGAAAAATAATATTTTCATGATAAATTATTTTTAATCATAAGAAAATAATTATACAAATGAAAAGATTAGGATTGCATTTAATACTTAGTAAAATTATTTTCTATGGAAATCTATTTATTTATTTATTTAAAGTGAGGTGTAACTCAAATCAATTCATCTGAAAAATTTCCTATAACAGAAAATGAGTTTATGTTAATAAAAATTATGCTTGAAATTTAGAGCAATTTTTAATGTTTAACTTATTAAATAAATTAAAAATTATTGTTTTTAAAAATTCAGTACTATTTATTAAGCTCATTCAGCTGAATAAGAAAATTATAATTCGCTATCAAAATATTTGGAGCTGCACAAAAAACGGCCAATCATAAAAAAATAAGAGTATATGGTTGGAAGCTCATGCGCATTCTGTTATGTTAGATTCATGATGTCACTATTGATGCGACGTGACGTTATATCCAAAATACATCCACCAGTGATTATCTGTGAACATCCATTAGACGTCAAATGGATGTCTTTTGGACGGTAAGTGTATGATCTAGTGGGCCATTTATGGAAGTCCAGAAGATGTCTACTGGACCACGGTGGATCATCCAATTAAAATCCAGTGGACGTCCAGTAAACATATTTGTGTTGTATGAGAACTTATGAATATCACCTGAAATGACAGCAGCGATAGACATCCTTCTTATTAATATAATTTTAACAAGTAACAACTAACATAATATTCATCTTCAGTCTTTTTCTTTAAAGAATTTGAATTGACTGTAAACATACTAAAATTGTCTTTTATTTCATAGCTTAACTTTTCCAAATTATAAATTGTGTTAATGCATATATTTTAGCGCATATTCATATATACACTTAACTATATAATAATTAACAGCTAAATATATTTTAATAAACTATATAAAACTTACCCTCTTCGCTTAAGATCTTCTACTTCGTCAACTGTCATACCAAATATGAAAATGTTTTCGGGTCCCATCTCTTCTCTCATTTCAATATTAGCACCATCAAGTGTTCCAATTGTCAATGCTCCATTCAACTATGAAAAAAAAAATTTTTTTTAATTCTAAAGTTAATGTTATTCGATTTTTTTATGAATACACAGATTTGAAACTAAGAGTTCACATAAAATAATCATGAAACATCCAAATGAAGAAATGTTATACTTTTTGTAATTTCTTTCCAATGCCCAGCCATTTTTTGTTATTTAAATCAGCAAAACAGTTACTAGATATGCAGATGATTACATCCATCAAATCAAATAAAAACAGTGTTGGAAACTTAATACAGAGTTTCCAAATACAAAAACTACAATCGCAAAAAATAGGATTTCATTGGAACAAAACTGTCTATAATACTAATCAAATTCATCTTAAATTAATAATGTTCATTTGTCTGAAGATACTTGGCAATCAGCACTCCACACTAATCCTAGATTTCAAATCGTATGATTCTCTGCCATATTTACTGAAGTATATGTGAGGATTACCAATTCTTTCAAATCTCAGTGCTTAACAGTTAAACAAATATATAGATTTTTGACAAAATAATTTATATTATAGAACTGAGTAATAATAACTTGTGTCACAAGTATTTTGTCTTTGGAAACTATAAACGAGATCACTACTCACCATTTAGAAAACATGAATAATTGATTTTCATAAATACTAAATGGTACATAATGAGTTTTCAAAAAACACTTTTTAACATTTTAGCCTGTAAAGTCTTTAAAAAATATTAACTATGTTCGTCCAATGCATACTTTTATTCTGCCAATTATCTTAAAGTTAATTCTCCGAAATCTTGCAATGAAAATGAGAATTAAATAGGAAATAACATTTAATATTTTAATTAATATTTTTAAACCAACTAATCAGAAAAATAATTTTCTCTTCGGCATTCTTTATTAAAAATACTGTTAACACATTTGTGTATTAAGCCTAAATTCTAGTAGGTTTAATACATAGAAAAATATTATCTATGATTATTATTATATTCCTCAACAGTAAGCCATTTTAACATTTTTAGCTCAAGAGTCTCATTTCACACATTTATTATTTAAAAAAGAGTAAGAGGTTAAATTGAAATAATAAAAAAAACTATAAAACTGAGTATGATATACACTAATATATGAATCAATGAAAAAAAATTGTTATTTTTGTCTCGCATAGATAAAAATATTTAGAAAAAAAATTACCATAAATTTCATATTTCCAGTTCCAGATGCTTCTGTTCCAGCAGTAGATATTTGCTCACTTAAATCAGCCGCAGGAATAATCTTCTCAGCTAAAGTAACTCTATAATTCTCTAGGAAAACAACTTTTAGTTTTTCACCAACAACTGGATCATTATTCACAATATTTCCTACAGCACAAATAAGCTTAATGATCTGTTTCGCAGTGTGATAGCCTGGAGCAGCCTGAAAAATAATTCATTAATATTCAGATTCATATTGTGCTACAAATAAATATAAAATACTGTATAGTATATTTAGTAATAATCCGAGCAATACATCAAATAATAAAATATTTTCTAACGGCCAAGAATCCTCGCTTTCACCTTCCATAAAAAAAATATATGCCATTAGCTAAAATCAATTCGATTTTTTAAAAATGAAGCAATTTTGGTCGCATGCTTTCTGGAAAATTTACAAACCTCACATATACTCAAAACTGAGATCATCATACACCTTAATTTTACAAAATTATTTAAATAATGTAAATTTTATACTGAAATTTAATTATTACATTTTACTTAAAACAAAATATATTTTTTCATAAACAATGTAAATAAAAAACTTTGAAATTTCCTATAAATGTACAAACAATTAGGTTTTTCTCTTTTTTTTTTTTAATCTAAAATTAAAAGCGATATCATTTCTGAAAGTGATATCGTACTTGTTTGTAAGCAGTCATGATAATTGTCTTTGAGATAACTCTAAGCATTCCAATCAATGTTGATATCTATAAGTATATATCATAAAGCCTTTCTAGATGTAACTCGATTTTAAGTAAGAATTAAGAGATGGGGGAAAGTATCGCAGATGGTATGAAGAAGTTGGATGCCAGATAATATTGCAATTGAAGCATATCCCATACAATTATCAAATTTTGCTTGGCCTTCATTTCTCTTGTTTTGCCAGAACATTCATTTAACCAAAGAATTTCTTGCAGCTAGCATCTTTTCCTAGGTATGCATAAACGATGCAAATAGAGAAACACATTGCTTGATATAACAATAATTTTTTGCTTTTAAATAAGCAAAAATATCTCCTCGTGATTCATTTAACAAACATGTCTTCATCGAGTCCTTAATAATTTTATTAGTTCTATCTCTAAGAAGCTGTAATGTTAAGGATCATGTAAGATAAATTACCCACAATTTTTTCTTGCATTGTAGGAATCTAATTGTTTAGCATGAACATGATTTATGATATAAGCAATATTCGTTTCAATTACTTACCAAATTTTGTAAAAATGCATCATTTGGACCACAAATATTATGATTCTATGACAAGCTTAAGCATAAAGACAGCTTTACATAAGTAGAAATTGTAGACCATGATCATGAAGAAGATTATAGAAAAAATTTAGTATCTGACGCTATTCTTACCGATTGATTGTATGCTATTCTTATTAATTGCATTACAGCATATACATATTCAGGAAATTTTGTGCGATAATTTACTTCAAATAAATACTTTGTATTGAAGTATAATGTGAAATTAAGGTATGATTTTTAAATAATCATGAATAATAAAACACTTATTATGACATTCATTGCTATACAATTAAAAAAAACAGTACTATCAGTATATCTTTGGACACGACACCAATTCAAAATTTACTTTTTTCACAGAATTAATCTCTTAAAAACATTATCAAAAAGTCAATTTTCATAAAACCAGTAACAATTTTATTCCTAAAAATGTATATTTTTCATTTAATATATTTTAAATTGTAACATTTTACAAGAAACGATACTTACTTTTCCACCAATCATAATAGTTCTAGGAACAAAAGGTGCATCTGGATTTTTTTTAATACGGTTGTATAATGTAATAATGTGTAAGCAATTCAGCAATTGTCTTTTATATTCATGGATTCTCTTTACTTGTATATCAAACATTGATGCTGGGTTGATGTTTATTCCTGTTTCTTTAGTGAGATATCCAGCCAACTTCAGCTTGTTCTCCTAAAATAAATTTATTCAAATTATTATATATACTAAAAAATCGCTTTCTTGTTAGATAATTAAGTTTACATAAGTGAGATAAATATATATTGCTTACTTATTATTTTCTGATTTTTATAGAATTTGTCTAAAGAATATCATAAATAAATAAAAAAAATTGTTATTATTTTTATAAGAAAAAAGTCATGTTTACACTTGATTCTATATAATTCGAAAATACTACGCCTCATAACTTTTAAGGCAATACATAACTGGCCATTAAAAATGCTACACCAAGAAGGCGACATGCTACAGACGTGAAATTTATGCGAAAGGAAGAAGGTGCTGTGATATGCAAATGATTAGCTTTTCAGCGCATTCAGACAAAGCAGGTGCCAGTAACGACACCTACATTGTGTTTAAATGAGGAAATTGTTAAGCCGGTTCCTCATCCACAAATTGCGTTTGAACGTTGTTGCCTGGTGAAAAGTTGTTGTGATGCCTTGTGTAAGAAGGTGAAATGCGTACCAGCACGTTTCTGACTTTGATAAAGGTCGAATTGTAGCGTACCGGGATTGCGGTTTATCTTATCGCAGTATTGCTGCTCGCGTCGGTCGAGATCCAATGACTGTTAGCAGAATATGGAATCGATGGGTTCAGGACGGTAATACGGAACGCCATGCCGGATCTCAACGGCCACTTATCACTAGCAGCCGAGAAGACAGGCATATTATCCGCATGGCCGTAATGGATCGTGCAACCACGTCACGAGCCGTGAGTCAAGAAACGGGGTCGTTTGGAAGACAACAAGTGCCTGCACGAACAGTTCGACGACGTTTGCAGCAGCATGGACTCTCAGCTCGGAGACCATGGCTGCAGCTTCCCTTGACGCTGCGTCATAGACAAGAGCACCTTCAATGGTGTGATCAACGACGAACCTGGGTGCACGAATGGCGAGACGTCATCTTTTCAGATGAATCCAGGTTCTGTGTACAGCATCATGATGGTCACATCCGTGTTTGGTGGCATCGTGGTGAACGCACACTAGCAGCGTGCATTCGTCATCGTCATACTGGCTCATCACCTGACGTGCAGGTATGGGGTGCCATTGGATACACGTCTCGGTCACCTCTTGTTCGCATTGACGGTGCTTTGAACAGTGCACGTTACATTTCTGGTGTGTTACGACCCGTGGATCTACCCTTTATTCGAGCCCTGCGAAACCCTACGTTTCAGCAGGATAATGCCCGACCGCATGTTGACGGTATTGTACGAACCTTCCTTGATATGGAAAATGTTCCGCTGTTGCCCTGGCCAGCACATTCTCCAGATCTTTCACCAATAGAAAACGTCTGGTCAACGGTTGCCGAAAGACTGGCTCGTCACCAAACGCCAGTCATTACGGTTGATGAACTGTGGCATCGTGTTGAAGCTGCATGGGCATCTGTACCTGTACATGCAATCCAATCTCTGTTTGACTCAATGCCCAGGCGTATAACTGCTGTTATTACTGCCAGAGGTTGTTGTTCTGGGTACTGATTTCTCAGGATCTATCCAGCCAAATTTTTTGAAAATTTAATCACTTGTTATTTCTAGTATAATATATTTGTCCAATAAATATCATTTTGTTTTCTGCATTTCTTCCTGGTGTAGCAATTTTAATGGCCAGTAGTGTATTTAAACATATATGTAGCAAATGCCTCAAAATGACTAAAATTTTTAATGCTTACCGATTTGTAAAATTTACTTTTGAAAATTAAATATATATTTGCTTTTCTTGTGCTTGCGATTTTTAATATTTTGAAAAATTAAAAATTTCCATGAGAATTAAGTAAATTATGATATTTTATTTGTCTACTAAATTTAACAAAGTATTATAGTGAAAAAATATTCCAGCTAGATAATTTTTTGAGCTGCACTATTTTTTCAATATACAGTTTGGTGATTATGCAATATTCTATCACACTGAGAAAATTTTCAATTTAAGGTAATCTAATTATTTTTAGGCATTGATGGTTATCATACGCTATTAGCGGCTTTTTAGGGGTGGTATGACCATAAGAATCAAGCCTTATCATTTCTCAGCATACAATCCATTTGCTTGTACACCTGTATTTAGATAGAATTCTTTTTTAATTTATGACATAGATGTCTGCTGGGAATCGCATGACACGATTTAAATTTCTTTAGTATTAATCAGTTAGCTTCTTAGGCCTACCAGAACGCCAATTAGATTCAGTACATCCATGGTTTTTCCACTTGGCTATAAAATCGATTATGATCGTGTCCTTTGACCCCTTTCGAAAACATTTAACTGTTTCTGTTGACTCATGCGAAAGAAAACAAACATTTGTTGGATGACAATTGGCGTATACAGCTCATATTTTAATATATAGTTTTTAAAATACATCTTTATCACTATCATCCCTAAATTAATGAATTTCTGATATTCTTTCCTTAGAAGAATGTTTCCTTCAAACGCTGTAAGTCAAAATCGTAAAAACAAATGTCTACTTAAACGTTTCATTGCATAATCACTGAAAAGAAAGATATTTTTATCTTATGTCCATTATTTTTTCAGTTCTAGTAAAAATTTATTGAAAATGTAATGTATAGAAATTTGGCAGGATACAGGAAATATTTATTAAAAATATTTATTAAAATATTGATTAAAAATTATATAAAAATTTATATATATATAAAATATTTATTAAAAATTTTGAGCTAGAAAACAGGAAGATTTTTTGGGAGTAAAAAGGAGTATAAAAAATGTATACATAAAAAAATTATGAAACCCTTCTCCTTGACATAAATACTAAATTTATCATAAAAGCATTATTTTAATTTAAAAAACATCATTACAAATTTAAATTTTATTAGCAAAACAATGCTAAAAATAATTTTTCATCATTCGTGACAGGTAAAATTTTATAATATTTGTAAATATATTTATAAATATATAAAATATTACAATTATTAAGAATCTTTTATTACTTAAAATTAGCAATATTAAAAGAGGAATGAATTTTTTTTATCTTATTCGGAGATATTAATTAGAGCAGTGATATATCTTAGATTCATATGCACGCAATATTTTTTATGAACAAATTTTAATTTCTTTAATCGATATATGTTATTAAATATATATTGCTTTGCTTCATAACTAAATATAAAAGTTAGTAAGTAAGTAAGTAAGTTTGTACTTACTTGTTTGATTTTATGAACTGTACGAATGAATGATGGATCTGTAGCAAACTTTTTCAATTGTTTAAGTTCTTCCAGGTGAGTAACCCATTTGTCACCTATACGCTGAGAAAAGAATTACAGCATAAACAATAAATCAAAGAATCAACTGATCGTAAAGTTATTTGAAAAATATTACTTTTTTATATTTTAGAGAAATTATGGCTAAACTAGGCAATAAATAAGTACAAAATATAATAATTAAATGATTAAAAAATTTTAACAAAATTTTGATTGACTTTTGCATTTATTCTAATAGTATTCAACTTCTGCTCTTTTCTTAGAGTAATTAAAATAAAATTAAAAATAAATAAAATAAATAAATAAAATTAAAAAAATTTCAATGTGATACAACAACGCGCGAGCTCGTTGCTGTATCACATTGAAGATTTTTTAATAGATCACTAAGTAATACAGTATTTTTATAAAATTATTATTTTGATTTTAAAAGAATATGCTTCATGTTGGCTCTGGTATTAATTTATAAATTTTTAAAATTAACTTTAACTTATTTTAAGTCCTTAGTGTCCATGATAATCACAAGATTCATATAGTCTTTTCTACTCACAGCAAATTGTAAACATACATTAATTTTTTATGCTCTTCATTTTAAAATTTATTCTACGCCTTTTAAAACGTGTCGCTATAAAGTTATTAATTCCATATGAAGCATTTTAAATACATATTCAATCAATACAAATGATAATAATGAATGGAAAATTTTGGTATAATTGATTAATAATTGGAATAATTGATGACTTATAAGACAGAGATACATTAAAAAACAAAAAGCTTTATAGAGAATAAGTACTAAAAATTAAAAAAAAAATTTTTTCACAGTAAAAGAAATCCTTTCCTATATTATTTATCTGCGAAGTGAAAAGCACGTTTATTTTTTGTGACGACATTTTAAATAAGACATACAAAGTCTTATTTATTTTTTTATATTAACATATTACTTATAATATGCAATGTGTGATATATTTTCATAAAATAGAAAATTCATCCATTGCCTATGCTTATGTTTTTTCTCAGAATAATATTATATTGTTCTTGGAAGATGTTTGAGGAGTCGCAAGCAAATCAAAATTTATAAAATTCTACACAGACTATAGTAAAATTAAATCAAGTATATCACACATAAATTGGTAAGTATATATATTTCATGTAAAGTTCTCACTTTGTAGTGACCAAATTATTTAAAAAAAGTATCGAGCAAGTCTATATATCTTGGAAAATAAATCTTTTAGATCGAATCAACCAATGTATTAATCAATGTAATGTGATTTATTTTATCCCAATATTTGTTATAGAAAAGTATTAATAAAAAAATTCAATATAGGTTGCCATTTTATATCCAATATAGGATATACCATTGTATAGTAAACATATAGTGACATTAAGCTCTTAAATGTAGGTTATGCAGGGTAAAACAACTCAGGAGAATAACTGCTGAAAGTATGGAATTTTAATATCAAGGAAAAAAGCACAAAATATTTTTACGAGAAATTTAATTTTAAAGTTTATTTACTTTTCATTGGATATGAACTTTCTATGGTAACAAAAACTGATAACTTTATTAAAAAATTTAGATAAACATACTAATGTTTTTTAATATCAATTATTTTATTCCAAAAGTATATTCTATTAAAGAAATTTTATTCTACCTTTTTATAGATAATTATAATAGTAAGAGTACATTTTAAATAAAAAATAAGTGGCATTTCTGATTTTCATTTTATCACTATTTTAGTATGATGGTGGCATAATAATATAGTAATTGAAGGCAAAGTACATAATTTGTAGCTTTCAAGTTAAATAATAATTGAGAATGTAATTATAGTTTTGAAAACTCAACAAGTTAAAAGAAGGTTTATAAATTGGTACGTTTAATAAGCATTTTATAAAATTATTTCTAATTTTGATGTTAATTTGAATGTATATTTGATTATACAAAAACAAATAAATAATAATAGACATTTGATAAATGTTGATGCCTCCCACCCTGTCTATTGGTCATTGTGCCTGACTGTGGATAGGAAGGTCCTAGGTTCGAATCCCGGTTTGGGCATAGATGTACTTTCTCTCTCCTGTCTTTGTCCTTTCTTTGTATGAATGGTTGCCTACCCTATAAACGGGTGCCTATGTGTGCTGAAGAAGTTAGACTCCTCATCAAATTGGCAACCTGGCTGGCACTCGACAAAAAAAAATAAGTGTTGATCTTGTCACGCATTAGCAGGTTTTATTCATAACAAAACATCCTAGCAGTTTACTGTTTAGAAAAGTGAAATACAAAGTTATTTAGAAGTTATTTCCTCCCTTGATACATTATATGCTTTACAAGGAATGATAAAACACAAATAAAGAGTACGTATTAAAAAAACTACTTACTTCAGCAATGGCATCAGCAAGACTTGGGTTGCAAAGCAGCAACCATCTTCGTGGTGTGATGCCATTCGTCTTGTTTTGAAATTTTTCTGGAGTCATGTCATAAAAATCTCTAAATCTAAAATTTAAAAAAGGAATAATTCAAGTGCAAGTTTCTCTTAAGAAATGAGAGAACTTATAATAAACACAATTTATTATTTAGTGCACTCCTTCTAAAGAATTTTATAAGTTCGGAATTTATCAAAGTTTATGATTACGTCAGTGAAATAATTTTGTGAATTAACTCTAGAAATTGGCCATATTTTTTGACATAAAATCTTAATAATACAATTTACTATAAAATTTTATTATTTATGTTATAAAAATTTATAGTTGATGGTTGGGATTTATAAGTCATTTATTTAAATTTCAAAAACTAAAGTCATTATTACATGATTCTCAAATTCTTACTAATTGTGTAATTTAAGAATTTTACTATTAAGTTATATTGAGGAATCATCTTGATGTTAAAGTTAAAAATTATTTAATTCGGTTTAGTTATTCCAAGAAATGTTTGTTTCTCACAAAATTCCAAAACAGTGATTTCATTCAAATGATGACTTTTAAAATTCTACTCGTTTCTTCTGAGTACAAAAAGTATGGTACGATAGAAATTTGAGAAAAAGTTATGAAGTATTTTCGTTACAGTTAGTCAGAAATATGCATTTCAAATTATGCAATTTTTTATTAGACCAATTATATAACTTTACATAATTTTGGAAATACATATTCATGCATAACATAGAAATATTAGAAAGCTCAATTTATGAAAAACTTACTGAATTTTATAACGTAATTATTCAAATTATCATTTTCAATACTAATATGTACTCTTTAATTTTATTACAGTGAAAGCCTTTCAAAATCTATGACATAAAAATTATTCTTCTTAAATTTATTAACAATCATTCCTTCTTACACTCATAAATTCTAAAAATTTCATATTTTTATGCAAAATATATATTAAATAAGAGCATTTATGTAATCATTAATTCTGATGTCTGTTTTATACCCCATTATTTTATATGTAAAAATGTGAGGAAAAAAGAGAGGCATGTTTTCTTAAAAACTATAAGATGGTGCAGTATTTTAGATAGATGCGAACTTTCTGCGATTATTTAAGCTCTTTTTATTAACAACAGTTTAATCTTAATTGGAAGTTTTCTGATGCATTTATGTTCAAAATGGAAAATCCTAAAAAAGGAATATGAATAAATTAAATGACTTACATGTCTTTCTTAATGATTTCAGAATGAATTGCAGCTACTCCATTGACAGCATGAGAACCTATTATAGCTAAATGAGCCATATTTATGCGCTTTTCACCAGTTTCTTCAACCATAGACATTCGTCGCAATCTGTCAACGTCACCTGGCCATCGTTTAGACACTCCCTGTGTTGAGGAAAAAAAAACATGTATATATTTTATTAATATATTTTATTTTTATAATGTAGTTCATAAATAAAACTCTATTTAATTAAAGGAAATACACTAAGATTACTTAGACACTGTGTAGCGAATAACCTAGAATAGTGATTCTCAACCACTGTGCTGCGGCACTTTGGTGTGCGCCAAATTCTTAAAATTCTTTCTTTTAGAAATGTATATAGTAAAAATTATTATGCTTTTTTTATAAAGAGTAAAATGATAAATGTACTGTTGATTTTGTAGTACATATTATATTATTTTATATTAAAAATTATTATCATAAACTATTTTACACAGTATGCTATTAATAAGTAAAAAAATTTTTAATTTTATTTTTTCTTTGTGTGCTGCCAAATTTTGAAATCGCTAAAAGCGTGCCGTGACAAAAAAAAGGTTGATAATCACTGCCTTAGCTGAACGCCATTGGAGGCATTTCAGCACGTGTGAGCTTTATTTAGACACTTTTATTTTATAAACAGTGGACTGTATTGATGTGTTGCGAAACAGAACAACCGGAAAACTCCCTAACATTCGTCCCATTTGTTTTCCATACCGAAAAGCAACATCTTCCGTTGTTTAATAATGGCTGCTAACGAACCCGGAATCTCCCGTTCCAAAGAACACTGTTTTAATAGAGTATGGTAAGGCCATACTTACTACCAAATAACTACCAAGTTGCTTAAAAAGTATCTTATTGTTGATATAAATAAAAATTTATTGAATCTATATGTTGAAGTTATCTATGACTAATAAGAAACACAGTATTTAGCCATTTTTCATCTTCTGCCTCAAAAGAATTTCGTATTATAGTTTCTCACTATCTTCCTATCGTAGCTCTTTTTGGAAAATGAAGCATAAAAAATGAACTAGTTATGTTATGTTTCTTATCACAGTATCACACAGAAATTTATAGTTTTGCTACAAATATATATTTTATGCCCTTTATTGTTGACTTATTTCAATTTTTACACCACTAATTTTCTAAAGTGCAATTTATTCGAGAACTAACAGACTAAAAGAAATAATTTTTTACACTGATAAGCTTATTTTGATTAAATAATATAGCAAAGTGAATAATAGATTTTATATTAATTTTTTAAATTTGTTATCACACACATTTACATACTCACACATGTATGTATTAAAATCCTCACACTATCTCTACACAAATTATCATATAATTATTTAAATATTCTCAATTTACTATATTAACTAATTTAAATACTTATAATTATGTGTTACATTAAATTTTTTGTATATACAGGGTGATTCTAAATTGTTTTTACAAATTAAGAGGAGTTATAGTTATACCCATCTATCCAACCAATAGTTACATAGGAACATAGAGTCGCATTCCATAATGAGAGGCAGAAAAGATGAAAGTAGAAATGTGCATCAAGAATTTATCATGAATTTACCTTATGCAAATTACCACAGAGAAACAACATTTTGCATTCATTGGTTATTGAAGAAAACCAACTAGAGTAGATGTTGTTCTTTACAAACGATGCAACATCAACGCTTCAAGTATTATCTGGATAACATTGTCCTAAAATTTTTGTGGATGCTATGAAGGCGTACAAGTACGAAAAATTGGCTGATATGCACATCATATATGGCGAAGAAAAAAGGGATGGACACGAAGTACGAAGATTGTACGAACAGCGGCTTGCAACTTGTTGTATTCCATGTCATCCTAGTTTTTCCAGTGTTGATCGACAACTGCAAGAAAGCGGTTCGTTTCTAGTATCAAACAGCAATGCAAAACGTTCGTAAAATGCACGAACGCCAAAAATGGAAGTCCTAGTTTTGACTAGATTTGAAGTAGGTGGCTTACGAAATGGGTATTTCTCAACCAACGGTGTGGCGTATTTTACACTAGGAACTCATGCACCCCTACCACGTGCAAAAAATGCAATCTTTGCAAACAACTGATTATCCCTGCCGGGCAGGCTTTGTGCATTGGATGCTGGGAATTAATGAATACCAATCCATCATTTCCTGTATTAGTATTATTTAATGATGAGGCAACATTTAGCACAGGAGGCATTTTCACAACACACGCAATTAACACGTTTGGTCTGACTACAATCCTTACTATACAACCCCTCGTAGACACCAGCAGAAATTTTCCGTTAACACCTGGACAGATATTTTTGGTGATTACCTGGTAAACCTTTACATAATGTCAGACCACTTGACCGGCTCAACATACCATATCTTTTTGGAACAAGTGCTTCCCAATTTATTGTAGACTGTTCCACTCCCCATAAAAGAGAGACAAGTGATTTATGCACTATGGAATCCCAACACATTTTTCTATTACAGTCCTTAACATTTTGAATGCCACATATCCTGAATAATGGATTAGATGTAGCGGATTTATAGCTTGGCCTCCTTTCTCACTTGACTTCAACCCATTGGACTTTTTCTTCTGGGGGCATATGAAATCTTTAGTGTACGAGACGCCTGGGGACTCAGATGAAGATCTCGTGGCTAGAATCGTTACTGGACAAAATTAACACATCAGGATTCTTCGAGAAGGTGCACCAGTCGTTCCTTCGATGGTGTCAACTGTGCAATGACACACATGGTTAGTATTTTCAGCATTTGCGGTGAGGTTTTCACTAAACAATAAACATGATTGGGAAATTTTTGGTATTATTCATTCGCTCACCCAACATTATTGTAAGTTCAGGTGGGAATTCCTCTTTTCTGCCTCTCAGAGTGAAATACGACCCTATGTTCTTATGTAATCATTTTGCTTGTCTGAATGGGAATATCATTCCTCTTAATTTGTAGAAACAATTTAGAATCACTCTGTATTCATGCAAAACCAAGAATTTTAAAAAAGTAGCAGATACAATTTATGATGAATTACTTATAATCAAATAATAGAAATCGCTTAAATTTCATTCAAGTATCTCACTGAACAATTTTGCTTTCAAAAGAACATCGACTAATATTTATAAAATTGATCTCCACAAAGTAATTCTATAATTCAATAAAGTAATACTTTATTGAAAATTTGAACTCTACCTGAGATTAATGTAGATACGTCTTGTAATTTAGCTATATAATGTGCTAGAAATTTTATTAAGTTTTAATTTTAAATACTGGACATGCATCATAATATAATAAAGTCAACTTTAACTGCATAAATTACTTGGTTATTTTTAATCAAAGCATATATTTATCTTAAACAACATTTTTACTAACTAACAATCTTTCATGTTTGGCTTTCTGCATAAATGAATAGTTCACGTTTTCCATAAAATTATATTCATATTTATGATAAAAGTTTTGAGAATTTAAATTTAAATGCTTAAAAAAAGTCTCGTTGAATATGAATATATAATTTTAAAATTAATTATTATTTTACTATTGATGCACTGACAAAGCAAACAGTTGATACTAACATCAAGAAATCTTGCATTGATTTCATACATTATCTGGAGATGCCTGGGTAAAATGTATTCTAACATAGTGACAGGCCACCTTTCCAAGGCTTCAGGCAGAACAGTGTGATTCGTGTAGGCACATGTTTGAACTGTTATATCCCAGGCCTGTAAAAATAAATAATTTTTGTTAGAAATTATCAGATCATGAAATCAAATATCCTCTAAACTATAAAAGATCATTTAAAAAATAAACAACAATTTCTTCAATAATAAAAATTATGTCAACTAATATTTTACTGATAAGTTTGTATTTTAAAAGGCGTATATGTATATAAAATGCACACGTAAACAAAAAATAATAAATAAACTATGTATTCATCTTCCACAATGTAAAAATTCTAGTGCTTAAAGCTTTTACAAGGTATGAACAACTTGCATCCACCTACATTTTACATCGGGAGACTTCAAATACTATATTATGTAACAGATATACGTAACATTTTTAATGATTCTTAATTACCGTAACCTTATTACATTTAACTTTTAATTCCTTTATAAATTTATGTAATTATATTTTTTAATTATTTATTATAGTTAAATGACTTAGCGTAATAATTTCTTATGAACTTTAATTTATTTTAGTTATTTCTTCAGTTCACAATTTAAACAGAAACTTATGGGACTTTTTCAATTTCAATTAATTTTTTCAGGAAAGAAATGACAATGGTTTCAAAGAATATTGATGGATTGATGGCAGGTTTTGAGTAAGCAAATTATTTACTAAAAATATGTTAGCCGGAAATGAAAATATTTTCAGTTACAGGAATCCATATTTTAGTTTTTTTATGTTTTCCTACATCATTTACTATCTACTTATTATATCATTTTAAGAAATATCAATTAAGTTCTCTTAGAATTTCACATTTTAGGAAATTGAAAAAAGTTATCTTTTTATTGGAAAATAATTTTCACATTCTAAAAGTTTTCCTCTTAAATAATTACTTTGGATAAAAGTCAATTGAGGTAAAATTTGGTGATTTTTACCTTTGAGAAATAAATTCAGCAAAAACAATAAATTGACAAATGTATGTTGATATGATAATGTGATTAAAAGAGGTAACTTAATGGAG
Source organism: Latrodectus geometricus (assembly GCA_026290005.1). Classification (NCBI taxonomy): domain Eukaryota; kingdom Metazoa; phylum Arthropoda; class Arachnida; order Araneae; family Theridiidae; genus Latrodectus; species Latrodectus geometricus. Next base: position 139,568 of record JAPDSC010022368.1, on the reverse strand, counting down.
TAAATTTATCACTATACGGCGTTTCATTACTAGGCCCACTTCATGTGACAAATATCTAGTATAGATTATTTACATCCTATATTTGTGTGTCTTCATATTTGAATTTTATGAAAGTGTTCGATTTAATTTTATCCAACACTTTGATGGTAACTTTTATACTTTTTACAGTGCAATATTTAAAAATAAACCATTAAATTTATACATTTATTCAATTGCTTAAATGAACTGTTCTAAGCAAATCGCGTAATCGACATGTGACTTTGATTTCATAAAAAGTGGATGACGAGAGTTACTAAGATTTATAATTCCAATTTGTACCATTTGCATTTTTAATTTTAAATTTTATGCTGAAAACATTTTTTGTGAAACTCGAACCAATCTAAATATTATTCATGGAGCTTACGAAACGGAGAAATTTATTCCACTTGTGTTATATAGGTGAAATTAATTTTTTATTTATATAGCATTAAGCCGCATCAATATTTTTTCCCAGAAATGATGAACAGGATAATACCTAAATATCTTTTTTAATAAGTAATCGGTAAATGAAATTTAAAAATATAAATAATTTTAAATGAAATCTGAAATATTTTAAATTAAAACATCATACAATATTTTTAAGAATTTTAAAATATACTCACTTTTTCCCAAGTAATTCCTTCAATATCAACGAATATGCGCATTAGTTCTGGAATAGCTAAGGCAGGATGAGTGTCATTCAATTGGATGGCAACCTAATGAAGAAACATATCAACAAAATTTGCTTTTTTTAATTACTCAGTAATTTTTTAAATATTATCAGTCACATCTTGAGACTTCGAGTTAATTCCTGGTTCCATTGAAATTTAGAACTTTTCATATATCAGTAACCTAGAAATTTTGATAAATATCCATTAAAGAAAAAAAATAAAATCCTTTTTGTTTCTTCCAATTTCTACATCATTAATTAGAGACCATTAAAATTGTCTATAAATCTCAACTATTTAAGAAATTGCTACGAAGAATACATTTATATTCTAATTTGATTCTAATATTATATAAATGTAAAAGTTTTGACATATTGACTGTGGAAGCTGATGTATTTTTAAATATTAAATTTCGATAAAAACTATATTTTTATGTAGTACATGTATTGATTAAAAATATAACTAGAATATATGTGTGAGTAATAAAAATTTTGAAAAAAAATCGTAACTAATTTATTTATTATTATTCAATAAATCAAAAGGAAGCATTCCAAAACATATTTCAAATAATTTGAAATATCTAGATAAATCATGGAAATTAAAAAAAATCCATAGTTAAAATTATGTCAAAAATTAAAGATAAAAAATTTATTGCATATAAGAATTAAATTAAATATAAATTATATGAATTTATAAATTATTTAAATTAGAATTTTCTAAGCAAGCAATGAAATTTTTAGCATTCACAACAAAGTCATAAAATAATTTAAGTGACAGGGATGAAATAGTTATATAGTTCTTAGGATAAATATAATTCTTATAAAAACTTCGTATAATAAGCAAAATTTAAATATAGTATGTAATGTATTTGAAGTGCATTATCATACATATTAAATATCAATATTTTTATGAGATACTCATAATTATATCTTCTGGTTATTGTGAAGGCTAGAAACTAAATATAGCAGCGACTTGGAAGCAATTTATTAGTTCCAGTTGGCATGTAAACTCTTCTTCTGGGCTAGGTACAACGAAGTTTGCCGATAAACGCTCTATTAGTTAACACGCAAATCCCATCAATTTGCTTCTTATTCATGTCCAATTTGATAATGATATCCTATATTTGAAGGTACTAAGGTAATATATACATACACATAAAAGTATGTATGTGTATCTAATATTTACAAACGAAAACTCATTTAAGAAAGTTTGAAAGCCATAATTTGGAAATATGAAGCTAAATGAAAACATTTAAGGTATAATTATCAATTTCAATGACTTCCAACAGTTATATGGTTCGTATTTATTGAAAACTGCATTATTATGTATTATGCACATACCTACCTTCTTATAACACGAATTTTAGGCTACACCTCAATTATTTAGCCATTCTTCTCATAATATTTCTACATAAAATAAACATTGAGATTTTAGGATAGTTATTATTTTTACTTGTTGATAATAAAGTGAGAAAGTTTTGAAAGTCTGAGAATATATGAAATCAATATAATAATGTTTATTTATTAAATTCTAAACAAACTGTTTTTTAATTGAAAAAAATATCTTCACATTTCAGTTTTATCGGAGAATTTCAAAAGTATTTGCACCGTTCGATGAAGTTTAATTATCTAAGAGAGAATTTCATTTCTCTTAGCTTGGTCATTTGCATGAAAGTACTGCGGTGCACAAAATAATTTACTTATTGATAGATATCAATTTGTAATATAGAAATTGCTGGGGTTAAGGAATGTTAATATTCAGTTCTAGTGATTTGTGTAAAAAGACAAAAATGAGATTTCTTTACCAATAAAAGTAAAGAAAAATATTAAGATATCACACTCAATCAAAACAATGATATTCATTTCTGAAGAGTGAAAAGATGTCACAAAAGAGGATCATTACTTCTTATTTATATTAATGAGATGATGAACTTTACTTTTTGGACGAGCACTTTCTGAAAAAATGTTCAATTAAATCAAATTTAGGAAATATGCTGACTGATCAAGTTGAAAAATTTCATGGTTTTCAAGATAAGTCCTCATAAAATCTAAACGGATCTCACTTGATCTAGTTATTCGTGAAGATGTAACCATTTAAAATTGCTCAATGCCTATAGGACATTAAGAGTATTTTACTATCTAATTAGTATCTTTATAGAAGCTATGGTGGCAATACTTATTTCTCAAACGTTTCAAAAAGTTTCATTAATGATATATCCACAATATCAAGACTGTGAACAAAGAATCTTTATGAAATTTTCTTGCTCTGTGACATTTAGTTTTTCATCAAATGGTAAAGAGAGTTTCCTTATCGTAAAAATAGTTTCTTATTAGTAAATATCATATGTGAATATTTTTATTATGGAAATTCTTTTTATTCATGCACTAGATGACGTCATAAGAAAAACAGTTTCAGTTATAAGAAATCAGCAACGTTATAATTTTTGCACTTTTGATTTTCCATTTAAATAATAAAATATCCTCGAATTCTGCATGACAATCAAGTCTTTTAAACTAGTTTATACAAAATAGAAATAATTATTGAAACAAAATTTATTGCTAAGCCTTCAAGAAAGATTTTTTATTTCTTTTTGAGTCCTTATACTTCGGTATATGACCAGTGCACTCTTATTTTGTTTGGATAACCTGATTATAAATTCTTTTCACACATGGTGATTCCAGTCATAATTACTCCAGAGTCTGATCATTTTTGATATAGGTATTCTATTGCATAAAATGATGATGTAATTTAGAGCTGTTTCCATACACTACTAAATACTTCAACCCTCACGTCATATTGTAATATTTAAACTGCCTCTTTGTTAGTAAAATAAGGCTGTAATGTCATTTTGAAAATATCAATTTATGTTTTAACCCTTCATCCTCAGTTAAATCACCAGGCTTCATTATTTAAACATAAGAAGGAAAACTTTAAAAATCAATGCATGAAGCCTCGCTCCAAATAATCAGAAAACGCTTATGTTACTATCATTCAAATTTTGCATTCTTTAGCCAACATATTTTAGAGCGAATGGGATCGAAATTAGAATCACTTTAAAATGTAATTTCATATTCTCAACTACATATTAATGTAGTTAATAATTATGCAAATTATAATGACATTCTGTTTATTAAGATACTGTCAATATTTACTTTAAAAGTTAGTTTTATTATTTTTCCAAAAATGCACCTGCCATAGAAAAAAAAAGGGAAAAAAGTTTTGTTTTTATTTTTCAAGCCAACAATAATTATTAGAGAATTATTTAAATCTAATAGAGATTAAGATATTTTAGTAAGAAATATATGCAAAATGATTGTTTTTATATTCAAATACATCGGCAACATTTAAATAGTTACTGTAATTTAAATACTTCAGGGAAATTTTAAATTATAACTTGAAACAATAGGCTATAAGTTTTGAGGGCACTCATTTATTTCTGTTTTTTTTTTTAAGAAAGCATGCATTTAAAACTGTGCGCATACTATAAAATTATACGGAGAGCTAATTTTCGAAGGATAATTAATGTTGTTTCACCAGCATGTTTCCTTGTATCTAGCCTGGAGTTAGGCTTTTCCGATTATATCGAAGCAGTCGGTTGGGAGTCTTCGTAATTTAGAAGCAGGGACCAAGCAGAAGACCCCCGTATATTTGACCTGCCGCCTTAGAGGTATCATTCCACTTGGAGAGTATTGCGACCACGACATATTTAACGAACCCCAGCCACCTTTAGTGAACACTACTGATCTTCAGTTAATCCGGGATTTGAACTCATGATAATGATTTTGGTAACGAGAAATACGCCCTAACCAACCAGGCAACCACGGCCCAAGAAGAACTCATGTTATAGCTTATAATATGAAATAATTCTAAATTAATAATTTCCATATTGTTAGTGAATAGTAGGTATGCAATTATAACAACTTAATATCAACCTTTCAATATTTTATCATTATGGCAGTAAAATAACATGCAATTAGAATAATGCACAAAATTGATCGTCAAACAAACTTACTTTTTTGGGGAAGGTATCGAAACACGTTCGAACCGGATCTCTGCAGCCGAATTTTGAAGACTTGAATCGCCTGATAATATCTTGTAAAGTAGCAGCTACCATAAAGTATTCTTGTTTTAACCTTAATTCTTTTCCTTCGAAGAACTGGTAGAAAATATGTCATATTAGATGTTTCGACACGAGCAAGCAAAATATTTAATAATGTAAATAATAACAAGTTTTAAAGTGTTATGATAACTATATATATATATATATATATATATATATATATATATATATATATATATATATATATATATATCAAATGTTTTGATATCATGTATAAATTAATCATCTTGTGCTGTACGTATATTTCTTCACATAGAGAGATGCCTCTCTAATTTGGGTTTTTTTTAACTATAATAAAATAAGACAATGTTTTGTTTCAATTTTCAATAACACTATATTGAAAACTAGCATTAATTTTTAATAATAAAATATGCTCTACTATATTTTGAAGGTATTCTGAAAGTGATTATGCATACATTACGTTATAAAATACTTACATTGTCATTGGGGTATAAGACTCTCGATATATTTTCAGCATAATTTCTGTCAAGAACAGCCTGAATGTAGTCTCCATCATTGACTAAAATAAAAATAAAATTAGAACATCCCTTAAAGGCAAACATTATCAGAAAATTAATAAAAATATTAATTTTTCAACTTACAAAACCTGAGATTGAAACTATTTGGGGATTTTGCTGACCATAATCGCATGGTATTTACAATATTATTACGGAAACCAGGAATAGGATTGTCATATGGAATTGCAAATACTGTCTACAAAAGAAAAAACATATAATCGTTATAAGAGAAGTAATTTAATAAAGATGAACTTTTTTTTTTTCAAAATACATTTTGCATTCTAACATTCATTGGCAAATCAAATTGACGTACTTGAGTATCCACCCATTTACAGCCTTTATCAGTCTGCTCGACACGTCCATAAAAGTTTACTGGTAGTGTATATTCAGGTCTAGCTTTTTCCCATGGGTTTCCAAATCTAAGCCAATCATCTGGTTCTTCAACCTTTAATAAAGCATAACTGAATTAGAAGAAAATGATTTTGTAAAATTATTGCATGTATCTTAGTATTTCGCAAAAGAGCTGTCTCATTATTAGAACAATAAAAGAAAAAACGGTAACATAATTTAGGTGTTTTTTGGAATAAGATATAACGTTTGATAAGTTTATCTCGTTTATTTTACTCTTAAGGAAAAGTTAGTCTCATTTATTAATCAATAGTGAAAAATAATATCGAAATAAATCGAATGCTTTTAATAACACAATGTGTTCAAATGAAAACTTATAAGCATTCCAAAGAGAACAATGAATCAATACAATTTCAAATTTTTCTATTTCGGGAATCTTAATATATTATAATCTTATGCAAATTTTACATACGTTTTACACTGTCTGTTAAATTCTGCTGGATTAGATAAAAAATATATGCGAAACTTAAAATAATTTTTTTTTTCATGCAACAAATAATATTCACTACATTATCCAGAAAGTGCTTTAATAATTGCATTAAAATGTCTGAAATGGCAAAATGAGATTTTATTTGTGGTATCAATATTTATACACAAATGCAAAGAAAAAATCCTAGTAACTTAATTGCTTAGTGATCCATCAAAAATATTATAATTTAAGTAAAGTATAGAGAAGTAAGAATTGTATGATAAAATTATTAAAACAAAAAGGTATCATTTTGATACTTTGATTAAAATATAAAAAAATGAAAAATTACATAAATATATTCTGGTTAGAAAGAAAAGTTTGGCTTACAGCAGTATTTAAGTGATATTAAATAATAATATTATAAATCACCTAAATATTAATTATTTCATTATACTTTATATCACTGATAAAATCAAAGCTTCAACAATTTTAAATTTAGTTGATATATGCGAAAACTTTGACTATACTTTCAATGAAGTACCGGTTGCTGTCTTCATTGATTTAAGTAAACTTATTTAATGTCAATGTTTCATTCGTTATTTTTCATTGCATATGAGCAGCAATAGTTTTAAACTACGATGCTTTGCATTCACCATATATATGGTCTCTCAATATTACACTCTGTATAAGATGATTCTGTATAAGGAATGAAGTATTTTTATTTTGATCACAGAAGAAGGCTATGCCTAAAATTATAAATACACTACTGGCCACCATAGAAAGCAACTACTTGAAAAAAGCAGGCAAATAACATAAAATTTACAATATGCATTAGTGCAGATGAGAAATGCAAATGATTAGAATTTCAACGCAGATGCACATCACGCAATAGTGCCTATGGCATCACTTCAGAGCGCTTTTTAAGGCATGGAGATTTTGACGATTTAAAGTTCAACAAATGTGTTTTTCAAGTGTTTTTTTCCCCTCCCACAAAAAAAAAATCAATCATCAATTACGTTTTGTTGAAAACAGCGATCATTTTTTGACCGAGTATCCGGGTTCGACAAAGGAAGGATTGAGGCCTACCAAAATTGTATAGTATCTTTCAGCGAAAACGGTAGTCGAGTTTAATGAAACCAATCAACTGTAATGCGGATATGTGATCGTTGGATGCTGGAAGGTACGACGGATCAGTCTGTAATGCATCATCCAGTGTCTGCGCGTACCATTCGATGCCGTTTATAGCAGAGTGGTACGTCCGCAAGCCTTTCATTTCTTCGTCTACCCTTGATGCAGAACCACAGACATCTCCACCGCTAATGGCGTGATGAAAGAAGGATGTGAACAACAGAATGGGATGGGACTGTCTTTACTGACGATTCACGCATCTGTCTGCAATATCACTACTGTTGGATTCGAGTTTGGAGACATCGTGGAGATGCTGAACAGCTGTGTTATGCACCACCACACTGGTCTTGTACTGGGTATTATGGTATGGAGCGGTATTGGATATCGCTCTCGCACTCCTTTAATACGCTTTTCCAGTACTTTAAACAGTCAGTGCTACATCTCCGAGGTGTTGGAGCCAGTTGTCCTTCTTTATCTTAAGGGCTTGCCCACATCCATATTTCAACAGGATAATGCGTGACCAGACGTGGAACGCATTGCCCAAGAGTTCTTCGCCGAATTGAATTGCTTCCCTGACCGGCTTGCTCTCCGGATCTTTCGTCGATAGAAAATATGTAGTCCATTGTTGCTCAACGATTGACACTGATTATATCCCCAGCTGTCACACCAGATCAACTTTGGCAATGTGTGGAAACTGCTTGGTCTACTGTACCCCCAAGAACACGTCCAAAGTCCTTTTGAATCAATGCTGAGACGTGTGGCAGCTGTGATCTCCAATAATGGCGACTACTCTGGCTACTGATTTTGATAGGAACCACACTTCACAGAAGTCTATAAATTAAATTATTTGATACTTGGTCAACATGATATCTACGAAATAAATTTTGTTGTGATATTTCTTGTCTTTCTTGATGTTGCAATTAGGGACATGCATATATATATATATATATATATATATATATATATAT
>JAPDSC010022368.1:102142-131321 GCA_026290005.1 Latrodectus geometricus | reverse complement strand
TATGTATGTATGTATGTATGTATGTATGTATGTATGTATGTATGTATTATTGCTACTGTTTCTTCAGTTATTTATATTTATTCTATTATTTTAATCAACTTTTTATCTAATATGTTTAAGTGATGTTAGAAACCTATAATTTTTTAATACCTAAAATATCTTAAATTTAGCTTCAATTTGATGCAATTTAAAAATATAACAAAACCCAAAATTTTAATCTAAAAAGATATTTAAATTATAGATTTTCTTTTGATGTCTATGTTCTCATTCGGATAGAATTACTAACAATACTATAAGGAGTGTGTGTGTATGTTTTGATATTACTTGATTTTTTTTTTTCTAATTCTAATGAATGTTAATTTTGTAAATGATCAAAGTATTTACATTATTTTTAGAAAGAAAAATATTTGATGTAATTTTCTGAATATTCTTTAATTTATTTATACGCCATTTGTATAGGATTCCTTAGTATACAATTTAATAACATTAATTTGTAAAAGAAGTTTATAGGTAAGATAATTTCTCTGTAAATTTAAATATAAATAGAATACATATATTATTATATACTTATCTATAAAGAAATCATGCAACCAAAATGTGAGGTCATTTTTATTTTAAAAATATTAGTTAAAAATATCTTTAAATTTATCTGGTTTTTCATAGAAAAGAATACAATTCCATTCTAAATCAAGGATTATCTAAAATCATTTAAACTTTCTTTTTAAATAAAATTGAATTCAAAAATCAAGGATGGTATGAAGAGATTCTGAAACGAAACTAGTTAGGCACACGACTAAAATTGTTGTGTAATGGAAGAATATCTTGTTACCACATTTTATTACACAAGCCATTCTGATCAAACTGGTAAGTCTTGGCATGTCACTAAGCCTACAATAAACTGGTGTTCTAAAAGAAGAAATTCATTGCTATATGATAACATTGAAAAATAGTCATTGACCCTTATAAGTAGTTTCATGTGAAATAAAACAGAGATTTTCTAGATTGATCTTCAGCGATAAATTCTTCTTAGTTCTGGCAGTGATGTTAACCATTTCTGGGTCTAGGAGCACAACAACCCTACTATCTTCTGATCGACATAATTACGCATTCACACCATCAGTAGTGATATCCAAGGCAATATGGGCCCACAAAGATTTGTTTTTGAAGTATTATATAAGTACAAACTTCAATAATACTTCTCACGTGTAAGAAATTATTTTTAAACATAATGTTGCCCATTCTAAACAAAAAAAAAATTTTTAAAAAATAAAAAAAGTTTTTCTGAGTTTTTATGCATAATTCTACATATTAAATACAAATTGAGATGTTACATAAGGCAGTTAAAACACTATTTTTTAAATTAAATTTAAAAGAAAATTAAATTTAAAATACCGAGAATGAGATGGATGCTACAACGAAGAATATTAAACGACCGAATCCATCCCTGTGGAAAAGCTCCACGGTTAATTCTTTTCTTAAATTACTCATTTCTTTTTAAAAGTGGAGATTATAAATTTTATTTTTATTTGAAGTACTTTTTTTATGTAATTCCCTTATTATACGTATATTATAGTATTAAAAGGGAATTAATTTAAATAATTTGATTTTAATATTAAAATAAAGTTTAATTATAATGCAAAATCATTCATTAAAGAAACAACAATATTAATATAGGGTTTTATTCAACATTCCATCATTGTATAATAATTTTGCCACTGACAAAAGCTATATAATAAAACAAAGACGAGGATGAATTTATTCTCCCTAGATAAAGTATAGCGAAAGATATTAGATATCCATAGAGAAAGATATTTCATATTATGCTCATAGATATATTCATAAATAAATTATTAATTTTTCATTTAAAAGTAAAAAGTTTTTAAAAAAAATGATTTACCTGTTCCCCATTCTTTATTCTTTGCGAGAATATACCATATTCATATCTCAATCCATATCCATATGCAGCTAAGCCTAAAGTGGCCATAGAGTCCAAAAAGCAGGCAGCTAACCGTCCCAAGCCACCGTTGCCGAGGCCTGCATCTTCTTCCATGTCTTCAAGATCTTCAATATCCAAGCCAAGCTAAATTTCAAAAATTGGAAAAATGTGTCATGAGTTAAATCGTACAGTTATTATAACTTATCTATACTCACACCCATTCACATACACAAATTCACACAGTGTCTAAGTTTTCACAGGGATATTTATTAAAATGTTCTTAGCTTATGAGTCAGTAATTTTAAGGAAATAAATCATATTTTTGCATTTCTAAAGTTGTCAAGTAATATGAAAAGAGATGAGACACCATAAAGTAAAAATTATTAAAGGGATTAAATCTTACCAAGACAATCAATTTTTCTTCGCTATTTAATCGTGATCAAATAATGAGGTCATTACTAACACAGCTAATTTTTTAAGCTTCCATTCTACTCCAGAGAAAAACAATGACTAGATATTCTAACAACATTGTTTTTTCAAGGGAAAAAAACGAAATAAGATTGATTTTTTTTAAAGTCGAGCTTACGTAGACCTAATATAGGTGATTGCAAGGAAAGGAATGAGGGATAACTCTATCAAATATCAACGGCAGCTGAGCATAAATGACATTGATATTTTAACAGAAATTTCAAGTTTTTCGTCAAAATTTCTAGAAATATGAAGTGATTCACATCTTGTGGTTGACTTATTTCATTTTTCTACGCCAAATTTCCTCACAGTATCTTTCAGCGTTTGTACGTTCTATATTATTTACAGTGTGCGTTCTGTTAATGTACTATATTTAACGATTGATTATTTTGTAATTTTATTTAATTTTTCTGCGTAATTTATGCCACTATCTAAAAGCTACATTACAGCATAACAAAATTTAAATTATACTTTGGGAAACAGTCCAAACACTTTTTATTAGTTATTCAATTGAATAACATAAACTACATAAAATATAAACATTTTTAATGAATAAAATACTGCCAATTTGAGAAATTAAACATACTAATTATTTTTAAGTAGTTCTCTACTTTCATAAAAGTAAACAAAATAACTGGCTTATGCAAGTGTTTGATAATATTACGCAAATATTTTCAAAGATTATTTTGCTCATAATTATATTTAAGCAGACTTGCTAACAGTTTTAAGCTATGCATCATTCCTAAAATCCTAATGAAAATATTGAATTTTATTAGCTTGACCAATTTAATGATTGACTTAATGAATTTTTTAACATTAGAAACACAAGCCTTAGGAAAATTTTCTCACACATTATTATAAGAATGATCATTACAAATATAGATTTCGTATTATCTAAGTACATAAAAAATTCGTTACCTCTATAAAGTTACATTTTCTATTTCAAACATTGATGTAAATAAATGTTGATCAAGCATGAAACGTTTTCACAATTAAAAATCAAAAATCTATGACAAAAGATATATAAAAATCATGCGACTGCGACATGTAACTTTTTATAGAACTTTCCTGTTGTTTAATTTCATATCCCTAAAAAACACTGAAGTAAAAGCTAATTTGCCATAATTAATCAATAAAATTATTTAATAAAACACTTAAAAATACTTTCTGCATCTTGTGTGTCATAGAAAAATATCCTCGAGACATACGAATAGGAAAAAAAGGGAGAATCTCTCCTATCGACTTTTACAAAACTATCGTCACTTACGAATCCTAAAATATTGAATAATATTTTATGGTAATCGCATCGAAAGCATCCATATAGGTATTAAAAATAGACAAAATAATTACAGGAATGGCCTCTATTTATTTAACCCACAAAAGTTGACAATTCAAAACAATGTTGTATTTTAACAAATTAATTAGTACTCCTCGAGAAAAATTTTCTTAATTTAAAAAAGGTAAGCAAATATCGAAAAATGTCAAAATAAAGTGAGAAAATAAATATTTGATAAAAATGAATTAAATTAAAACTGAATAAAAATATTAAAAATTTTAATTAGATATTAAATCAAGCGTAATTTTATGAACAGAAATAAATGAATAAAACATTCGATATATTTCTTCAATACAATTCTGTATTTCATTTAAATCATTCATCATTTATTTTGAATAATGCTTTTGCTATTATTATTCTAATTATTCATCTTCAAAGATACTTATTTTTTTAAATTACCTTCATATCTTATTATGGCAATTATATATATATATATATATATATATATATATATATATATAATAATCAATAAGTATAATAATATTGCGATTAACTAATTTTAGACAATAACAATAACTTTGCTGTTATAACTAGAGTTATTTTTTATACTTAAATATTTCAGTAAATCTACCTTCCTTTTATGGAACATTTATATGAATATGTATTTTAAAGAATATATATATATATATATATATACACACACACATGATATTGGATGTACTATACATTCCGTATAATTTTACATTTTATTGGGTTCTACGAGCATCATCAGGGGACTTAATATGCAACCAATTAAAAAGTACATACTTTTAACTAAGAAAATTTACTGTAATTAAGAAGTTCTTTAGAAGAATATAAAAAGCATTATTAAAAATAAAATATTAAGAAAGGGAGGAAAAAATATTACTGTTTTACGGAAGTTTTTATTTTTTACAAAGATTTTTTTTTCCGCAATTTATCAAATGTCTGTAAAATATGGAAAATATTTCTATTGTAAAACAAAAAGTTCAAAATATTTTTGAAAATTGAATAATCAGTGAATGTAGCAATAATTTAAACAGAATATTTTGTATCTTGAAAACAAACTATGATTAGTTGAAGTAATAAAAACATGCTACTTATTGCAAATATTTACCTATAAAATTGAATAAGTGAGAAAACTTATGATACTGAATTCAAACAAAGCCTTTCAAAGTATTGTTATATTGACAAACAAAAAAATACAGTGATCTTTTAAATTAGAGGTTTTGCTTTTTTGTGCTTTTATGACTTGATAGGATGAGAATTTAAAGTGAATTTTGAAATGTCTTCTGGTGGTTACCGTGATTATTAAAATAATTCAATATATAACTTGATTAAATAAATAAAAAATACAGTTTCTTGAATAATGTCATTCAGATGTCATAGAAATAAAAAGAAATATGGGATAAGCAATAATAACAATTTTTTTTTTTTTAATTTTTGATTAACAAGTTTCACAGTACCTATTTTTATAATTAAAATATGTTTAATTACTTCTAAAAGTAATTTAAATTTACAATTTCAGCCATATTCATTTGAAAAATTTTATGAAGTCTTAACTAGTTTCGAAAAAATTACTAAATAAGCTTTCTACTAAAACGTAGAATTGAGTTCTCTGCCATAAATAGGATAAATAAAATCCACAGTGTCGTAATCTAGTTTTGTTGAATTTTGCTAAATCTGAGAACACATTAAACTCCTTTATTCCTCAAACAGTATTTCTAGTTCGGGATACACATCACTTCATACAAGTCTCATCACATTTCTGAATTTTATTTTTTATATTAAACTTTCCCAAAGTTATTCCAGAATAAAATGATTTATGACTTTTCTTTGAATGTTATTAAAATGCAATTAAGTCACACAAATTTATATTTGATAAAGTGTTCATTATCTTATAAAATTCATAAATTATTTTATTTACTATCATAAAGTAAATTTAATTTATTGACAAAATAATAGTCTTGTATATAATATAATGCAAGTATTTTTTAAATTCATTAAAAATACTAATTTAATAAGGCCAGGAAAAACTGAAAATAGCCAATGATTCTTCATACTAAAGAAAATGCATTAAGGAAAAAATTAAAAATTCAGGAAATTGAATAAAAAAAGAATGATGACTCAATCGTATATAAGAAAATTGGCTGAAACATCAACTAAATAATTTCAGTGATATAACTATATTTAAAAAAAGGTTAAAACTATCACCATAATATTATTCATTATTATTAATGAATGTTTTCAGCTGCACACGACTGAAATTTTAATATGCTGAGTAAGAAAACATAACAGTTTGAAATAAATTTATAATCTATTTACACTTAAAATGAGATTAAAATCTTCGATAGATAATTATAAAATAATTATTAAGTCAACCCAAATTAATAATCTTAAGTTTAGATAATATTTTAAAAAATAAGTTACCCACAATGGAAACTTCCCATGGATTGTAAAATATTAAAAAATTCTAGATATTTAAATTCTTTAGTTATATTAGATATTTTTCAGCTATATATTAAATAAAATAATATTTTATCAACAGTATGCAACTTTTCTATTAAATTATAAATAATTCATTTTAACGTCAATATAACCCCTTTAGAATTCATAGTTTAATTCATAACTTCCACTCGTTTTTTTTATCTTAAAATGATGTGTGGTAATCCTGATGTTTTATATATAAACGTAAATGAAAAATGAACAGAAAAAGCTCACAAAAAGAAAATGCAAGGTAAATTTTTTACGGAATAATATGCAGTATGTCCACTAAAGTCCCTAGTCACCTTTTTAATTTCGGAACGACTGCTGTTTTTTTGATAAACGTTGTGTCTAAGTATAGTAAATCGGATATCCGCTACCGAATAAAACCACTCACAGCGCCACCTGGTGGAAAACTGAGGAGTTAGCTTTAGTATCTTGAAAATGGTCCGAGATAGAGGAAAAAAGTGGAATACAAAGCTGTAGAACGTTATTGATTTAGTACGAAAAGACAGCTCATTGACATGGATGTGAAGAATAGAGCGGTTAAAATGCGCATTTGTGTTTTCGTGATTTCCTATTCTGCGAAGGTGGCAAACGTTCAAAGAAAGACGTGTATTCATCTATTTATAAAATATATTTTTTTTAAGATATTCAAATTTCGCACCATCAACAGTACAATGCACATTTGGATCTTTGTTTGAATTTCACATTGGACACGTTAAAGCACAGAGGGTGACACGTTGGCACATGCATCCGTAATGCGTCGTTTAATGTCTTGCAATGTTAGTGTAAGGGTCGAATATACTTTCTTTAATTTAGGTATCTCGGCAGAAGAAATCATGAGTTAGATAGGTGAATTTTTAGGCCATTCTTCGAAACCACCAAACCCAATAATTTGGATCCCGAGTTCCGTGACGAGGTACTTCACTGGATATGTCTTGTGAGCAGGCGCTTCGTTATGTTGAAAGCAATACATACCTGAGATTAAACAGCGGTACGTTCTCCACATAATTGGGAATTGCGTTCTACAGCAGTTGTAAACACCGTGCACCTGCTATGATACCACCATAAAATATTTGACCGATCAACTTGTTATTGTAAATTACATACCAAATGTTAATAGCATAACATCTAAAATTTTTAAACACTAGTGTGTTGCCTATTGGTCACACCATTCTGTGAAAAGTATGCCTCATCCATCCACACTACATCTGCCAAGAATGTCAGATAGACATGCATATGATTCATAACGAAGTTGCACGATAATAACATTGCTCAACATCCCAGTCTAATAAAACCAGCTGAGGCGTTGTTTGGTAAGGATTAACGGTTGATTCTTGTAGGATTTTCCAAACATGAATTTCGAGGTACACAGTATTCACTGATCTATGTTGTACTGCATTTCTGGTATGCGAGGGCATATACTAATACCTCATTTTGTTGAACTTGCCATCTCACCCTTGATAATCTGCGGAATTGAGCTCGATTAGTTTCTCAGCCTGTAACCCTTAAAAGTTTTAAGTTTTACTACAGATAGTATGGTTTGCTAAGAAGAATGCAGGGAAACGTTCCCGGTACAACCTTTCTGCTGATCGTGCTTTGCGTTCATATTCACTGTACAGCAAAACCATATACAATACTCATTATTAGAAAATTGCTCCATGGTTATGACCTTCAGCAAAGTAGAAACCAACACGGTTTTTTTTTAGATTAGTGGTCTCAAGTGAAGAGGTGTGACGTTTCTTACGTATTTGTATACTGCAACAACTTGCATTGAGTTCATGTTGAATCAGTATACAAGGATGCAACTCTTGGGGCTTGAACCAAATTCCTTTGGGCTAGGAATTGCAAGTAATACCACTGTGTTGCATTGTGGTGTCGTGTTTAGTCCAAAAAATAATATTTTTGCCTGTTCACATTTCGTGACGTCACAGTGGAGGGAATCGCGAGAATACAAATATTCGTTTTAACTGTTCTATTTTTCATATCCATGTCAATGAAATGTCTTTTCGTACTAAATCTATAGCACTTTACAACTTTGTAATTCATTTTTTTTCTCCTATCTCATACCATTTTCGAGATACGAAAGCTAACTACACAGTTTTCCACCAAGAGGCTCTGTGAGTGGTCTAATTCGGTAGCGCATATCCAATTTACTATATTTAGACACATCACATAAATAATAAGCAGCAGACATTCCGAAATTAAGATGGGGACAATGGACTTTAGTGGGCATTCTATGTAATTATTTTATACGGGGGGGGGGGGTATCAAAACGATAAAAATTGTTATATTTGCACTGTGTTTCATTTTTTTCATAAGAAGCAATAAAAATCTAAAAGTCTCAAGTGAAATTAAGATAAAATATCTGATTGCTGTACTTTTTCCAGCGGTTCGGAATCTCTATCATGAATTATATTCTAAAAATTTTAATTCTTGATCAAGTTATTCTTCATATACAAAAAATGATCGCAGAGCAGCAAACAAGTAAAATCCATTGTACTGGATAAATACACATACTATGTGAAATAAGAGGATTTTTACGTTTAATCATGATAGATGTCCTACTTAGAAGAAAAAATACACAATTATGATTCAATCATTTAGTTCAAAAAGTTAAATTTTTATAACACTCAAAATGAAGTCGTAAAATTCTTAATAAAAACATTTTTATGACTATTAGTAAAGAGAAACCAGAACTTTAAAAAGCAATTCCTTTATTTCGATAATTAAGATTTGTTAACGTATAAAATTAAACGTATTAAAAACGTATTGATTTAAAAAAATTTTTAAATATTATTGTTTTTTATTTAGTTTATAACTAAATATTATAAAAAACATTAATGTTTCATAAATATATTTATGTATTTTTCATTACTCAATGGTATTGACATCCCCCTATATAAGTTTGTTATTTAAACAGTATAAAGTTACTAATCTAAGAGTATGTATGTCAATATGAAACAAAATTTAACACTAAAAATATGTGTTCTTTTTATTACCGTCTTTAATCAAAACGCTTAAAGATAGGATAGGAAATAAAAATTGAAAAATTACTCATCTCTCTCTCTCTCAAAACGAAATCTGTATAAATATTATGCGGACATATGATTCGTCTGCTGATCTGTGTATGAAATTGAATGTTTATTTGGTCAATTTCTGTTCAATTCCACTTACCTTGGCAGATTCAAACAAAATTTTGCAAATATTTCTTTACCATTTTGAAACATTGACAGTGCTATAAAAATGTTCTTAATTGTAAAAAGAGGACATGTTATACCCTAATAGATTGAAATAAAATAACGCAACATGTTATTTGTTATCATAAAGTATTAGCATGAAGATGAAAGTGAACCAAAAAAGTAGATATGAAACATTTCGTGACAAGTTTTCTAACAAAATTTGGCAAACGTATATCTTAGCACGTTTGCATATTAGCAATTAAAAACGTGTCAGTCTCTCAAAGACAGAAATGGAGATAAATCTTTTTAATTCAGGCTAAATATGGCATAAAATATGATTTGGGATTATTGTTGTGCATTTCTGGAACTATTTAATTTAGAAATATGGTATTTATTAAGAAAATTCTTCTAACTCATAGTTAATTGCAATTTTAGATTTTAATTTTGGATCTGCGGAAGAAGGGAAACAATTAAAAGAAGGAAATATGATCACTTTCATGTTTTAACTTAGAAATTTCATATATGCAAATGAACAAAGAGCAATTAATACTAATTGTAATTGTTCTTTGTTCATGTGTTAAATTATCCAATAAAAAAAAATTAAATATTTTCTAAATTTCTTAGAATGACAATATAGAGGATTTGATTTGTTTATCACTCAACGGTCGTTTTTGGCACACGAGGGCTAATTAGACTGCAACCTACGATTTAAAGTGGATTCTTGACCACTAAGAACATCCAAGGTGAAGGTGAGATTTGAACCCACGAACTGTTAAACATAAGGCAAGAGCCTTAGCTGCTCATCTACCAGTAATATAGAGGGTATTATGGATGATTCTGAAATTCTTAAAACTATAAAATTGGTATTTTATTACCTCTATCTTAACTTCTTAATAGTTATACTGAAACTCTTATATGTATGAGAAAAGATATTACTCTTAAAACTAATAAACACATTCAATAATAATATTAAATTTGCTATCCCATCCATAAATGAACATGGAGTCCAGAATAAATTATATAAATTATACAATCATAAGATCCTCTTTAAGCATTTCCTCAAATAAATGGATATAGATTTGTATACATGCTTGAGCACCTGTGGTTGACCTTAAGCTGTATAAACGAAACTTTATACTGCAAGCATGAATTACTGTTAGAATAATATAAATTACTGTTTGGAAAAAATAATTCAAAAATAAGATATTCGTAAATTTTAATATAATTTGTTAGAGTTCTAGTGATGTAATTTGGCTAGGTGAAAGAGAAAACTAATAGAAGAAAGTATGATTGGCGATGACATAGTATGGTATTTAATAGCAAGTTTTGTCGAAAAAATATTACACAGAAAATATACTTAGCCCCGATAATGTTGGAAGGAGAAATGAGTAAAATTAATCTAAAATATCAGATATTAGGGTCAAATCCATAATTTATGAGGTCACTAACGCGAGAAATAACACCCGTGATGTTATTTAAGCTTTAAAATTGAAATGTATTGAACCATGGGAATGAGAGAAAAAGAGGAAAAATAAAATATTCAAGATTACCAAATTTACTCTCGAATTCGTAGTATTTAGAGATATTAAACTGATATGAAAATAATTGAATTCATGTTTAGTAATCAAGTGCTTTTTTTAGATTTTTGTAAACAAGGGCTAATTCCACTGGAATTTACAGTTTAAGATAAATTCAGAACCACTAAAAACAATGACCCTAAGATTACTTACCAGCTGTTAAACTGAAGACCATACTAACTATTCCTTTGCCAACTCGTTTAATTCAACAATTTGGGTTTGGAAAAATGCAAACCTAAATGGTTTGGATTTTTCCTTGCTGAAAATATTTGTTTGAATAAGAGAATAAAAGGTTGAATAAGAGAATTTGTCTGAGAAATTCTAGGTAATACCTCTAGCGAATAAATATCATCTTACAATTTTGAAGGCAATTTTCAGGAAGTTTCAATAAATAAATAAATAAATAAATTTCTCTGATTTTCTTATAATCTGAAACACAATTTTGCCGTCATTTGATTTCACAACATTCTAATCATGTAGTAAACAATCTCAACCCTCAATTGTTTTAACTTTCAATTCCAACATTAAAAGTTACTTTTTATGAAAGAGAAAAACAAAACCATTCTTTTATCTCAGTATTTTTATCTGCCTTATTGATACCATGCAAATTGAATTATCATAGATACTTATTAATATCAACTACTTTTATTGCACTGACATTCTTCTTTAAATGTATTAAAAATTACATATTTAGTGACATCTGATTGAGGAAAAAGTCTTAACAATTTTTCCCTGCTGTGTGTGTGAAGAGCTGGTAGTCGAATAGTCGGCACTGCGTCTTACGATTTAACAAACAACTTCTGGGTTCAAATCTCATCTCGGGCTCGGGTGTTTGATTTGAAATCCACTTTAAACAACAGATCAAGTTTATCTTGATTCAGCATAACATCAAGTTTATCTCGATTCAGCATAACATCAAGTTTATCTTGATTCAACATAACAATACAAGTTTATCCATGTATAATACTGGACTTTTACATTACGGCTGAAAATTTTACATTAAGCAGTTCAAAATTTTGGAAATTGATAATATGAAATATGGCATCTATTGAGAAATATACTTTAATTGAAAAACCTGGCTTTCTTTTTCGCACACCTAAATTTCAATTTATTTTTGAAGTAGTGATACATATCCTTATAACATGTTTCAAACTATAAATTATATAACTGTCTAAAGATTTATTTTAACCACTTTAAAATTCTTTGAACTTCCTACGCATTTTTAAAATTTATCATTAGCTTTTGCTCCATTTTTGCAGTCAATATTTTGAAAACAGAGCAGATAATAAGAACAAATTAAAAATAATTTTTTCAAATGAATGCATGGTAATTCTTTCATCATTTTATAATATGTTTCTAAAATTAAAATTATAAAACAACAAAATAATCACAGCCTCTAATATAAATCTGAAAGTTAATTATCTAAGTAGGAAGGAATAATTCTCAGTGAATATTTAAAAACTATAAAAGAAATGTTAGTCAATCAATTAAAAAAGTTGAAAAAGTTATTCAAAACATGTAATACATGTAATACAAAACATGAAATTTCTTCATTCCTGCATTCGAAAATATTCGAAAATTCATAAAATTATTTGACTGGATAAAGCTTAAAATTTTCTTTTAAAAACATTCAAAGTTTTAAAAGCATTTAGCATAGCCGATGGTATTAGTTTTTAAATCATTTTTTTCTATTCGATTAAGTTTTACGTATAAAAAGTAGAAATAAGCCAGGAATTATTAGAAGAACATTTTTTCATTGAATTCACTAAATATATAATAAAGAGTGATAAGGTTACCTGGTACAGAGCTTCATCACAAGCACTCTGGATGTTCAAATTGATCATGGTATTAGTGAGTGTTCTACCCATGTAATACTCCAAGGATAAATAGTAAACTCTCTGTAAAAAATAAGCTTCTATGAATATATTAAATAATAAATAAATTTATAAAACTAATGTCAATTATTCAAATGATGGTTTCAAAGCATAGAACTCATTTTGTAGTAGTATGAATTACGGCATAATATATAATCTTCAAAATATTAGGTTGGGGAAAAAGAAATCCATTATTTTTACGTGAACTTTATGTAACTTCTTTTGGATTCACTTTGTAAAAAGGTTTAAAACAGCTTTCATGTAGATTTTTAGGTCTTGCGCGTTACGACTGCTGACATGCGGTTAACTTCGATCATTTTTGATATTTTATAGACATTTTGGATGATGCTGTATCTACATGAGAGGTGCATCTCTAACATCAAAAACACCCGAACAGAATCGACGAAACAAAAATTGTACGTAACTGGTTGTTACAGTGTTATATAGGACGAAAAACACCTTACACAATTTTAGCCACCCGGCTATCTTTTTCGCCGTTACAAGAGAAAAACGAAAATGTATCGAATTTTCTGTTTGTTGTCTTCCATTTTTAAAACCTTGTACTCGTAACTGAATTAATCAAACAAAAAACCGCAAGAGGATATTTTAGTGTCAAATGTCACCTTTCCAACGAGTATAAATCTGAAATTGTTTGATAGATACCTCACGAGATATCGATCACTACAGACGTCTACCGAAAAAATAATGGATTACTTTTTCCCCAATCTAATATTTATTTAACTGAAGAAATTTTATATTAATTTTAAAAATTTCTGATGGTAATGAATCTGAATGGAATTTATGGATCATTTTCTTTTGTTTTTTTACATTTAACAATTATAAAATGCCCAATTTTTATGATTCATCATATTTTTAGGTAAATAATTACCAACCAACATAGTATTTTTCTTTTAGAAAAGGCGTTTATGAAATTTAATGTGTCACAAAAAGTTTGTAAACGGTTTTCTTCATTTTTGAGAAATTGTTCAAATTATATGAAAAAATATTTTAAAACCATAGTTTTGATTTTTTTTAGAATACTGCATATTTACTAAATATTATTCAATTCAGTTAAAATATTTGGTGATTATAAATTAACATGAGATGTTCAGAGACCTCTATCAAGTAATTTGTGACATTTCGTCAGACGAAGCATAACATTTAGTGAATGTACTCAATATGACATGGGATTTCTATTTCTAAAATACTATATATTTTCAAATGTCACTTTTCTGGGGAATACTTTGGCGCTACAAAGTGTAACTACAGTAAAGTGAAAAAGCAAAGAGTAAATATCAGATAAGACAATATACAATATTTTTGTTAACAATGCAAAGCTGCGTTCATAATTAATTACAAATGAGATTTCGATTCTCCTTGGTATGATCCACAGATCAATATTATCAATCCGTTTGCTCAATTTAGAGAATTGGACACAATCTCAACTGTTTTTCAACAGTTTTAGCTACCCCATCACTGTCAGTATTCATCATACACGCCTGTATTCATGGATGGTACTAAAACTTCAGGATATGCTGCCTTTGGCATCTTTTATGCTAATACCAGTCATGGTTATAGGCTCCATACTTCCTTCTCCATCTTTACTGCTGAAGCTACGGCCATTCATCAAGCCCTTCATCTCGTGAATACAGAAAAGTATTTTGTAAAATCTGCGTGAACACTGACAGTTTGAATGTTTTAGAAGCGTTGAGAAACTGTGATAATTGTCATCCTGTGGTCAATTAAAACAAAAAATATAATTAAATCAAAAAACTTATGCGTACCTTTCAAGAATTTAAATTTAATTTAAAATGGTCATGTACATTTGGTAATAATAGTAGTTATTTGGTAATAAAGGTTATGTACTAATATTTAAAGTAAACTTAATTAGCTATATTATTATTTGCTTGTATGCAATCCTACTACGAATTAGTTTTCTCATATTAGTACTTCCCATCCTCAATAGAATTGAATCTAATGTGTGTACACTGCTGGATGCAAGCCAAAAAATGTGTAGAAAATAAAAAGGACATCAAAACGCAATATATTTATTAGACATTGAGTTTGCAGCATATTTTGTTTTACAGAAAACAATGCACGTATTTTTAGAATTCTACAAATAAGAAATATTATATATGCTTATGAACCCAATAATATTAATTTTGAAATAATGAGGTATCAATTACCAAGTGTTGGTTTCGGATTAAAGTACTAAAACACACTTAAGCATGATCTTTCCCAGATTTATATTTATATATATATACACATCTGGAAAAGATCATGCTTAAGTGCGTATTATATATATCCTCTTTAATTAGAAAGTTTGAAAATCATTTCTATGTATACTTAAATATACAAAAAAATTGAGTAATATTACTATAAATATATAAAGAGATAAGCAATGAGTCAATTTTATATGGAAAAGTATATTTACATATAACAGCAACTCGTAAAGACAATGAAAATGGAAAAAATATTTAATGTGGCAAAACTTATTTCATACATGCAAAATAGTATCCAATTAGTGGCATGCTAGAAACTTGTATTATCATGCGTTAAGATAATTTTGTGGCCAACATGCCATATAAATTGATATGAATGTTTGCAATAGCTTTTATAATAATACCTTCATAACGATGATGCTGTTTCTGTTATCTTTTTCAAATTGAAAAACGATATCATAAAACGTTTGTCGTGTTTAAATATATTTAAAATGATATTAATAAAGTGTACAAGGGTCATTAAAACATTTATACATTTGAAATTTCTAAATAATAATACGATTTTTCTCAATATAATTATTTAACTAACTTATATTACAGGAAATATAATTATTAAACAGCAATTAAATTTCACTTAACAAAATAAAAGGAGAAAATACAGCAAATAAATATTTCTAATGGTGGCTATACTTCAGCTATAAGTTTTATCAATAAATAAGAATAAAGAGAGTTTTCTTGTCCAAAACCTTTTATTAAAGGTAGCATTTTGAAATTTACACCTAATTTAATATTATCTTATGCACGTTTTATTAATTATAACTTGGTGATTAATATTTTATTTATCATTAGCTTCTACTTTCATTTCACAGCTTTTTAAATATTCCACCAATTGTTTGTCAGACCAAATATGTGTGGTACGTGACTATTTACAAATTTGACATCACACACACACACACACACACACACACACAGTCTCCTGACTTTCGCATCAAATTAAATTCAGAGTGTGGTTTTATTTGATTTGATTAATCAAATTTAATTCACATTAATAACGTCCAAGCTAATAACAAGCACCAGTTCATTCATTAGGATAATTTGAACATAGTTTGAAGTACCAATTGGCCAATTATCTTATAAGCAAACGAACCAGTTTTCGAACAATTATGCCTTTTTATATTTTCATCGAGAAATAATCACAATACATGTATTATAGACCCACTGTATGTGCATTACTTGTAGACATAGTTATCACATTGTGTATAATGAAATATATTTTCACAGTGCGTCACTTATAACCGCAATATAATTCCTAACAAATTTGATGGATTTTACAATTAAGAACTTTAGTCTTACGATTTTTCTCCAAGTAGGATACTCTACTAAAAAAGTCATTCATGGAAAAATGTTTTTTATCATTAAATATTATACTATTCTATTGTTAATTTCATACAATTTTTACTTCTTTATGAGCTTTTGTTACCAAGAAAAATTACGATCGCCACTAAAATATCACTAGACTTAAATTTTCTTTCATGGAACAAAGTGACACATTAATATTCCTTTTCCAAAAGTTTTTGTGTCTTAACAAGCAATGAGGAATCATTTATTCGTCTAGCTGCTTGTTTTACTTGAGCTCTAGTTCTCATAGTTATTTATTAAAGTTCTTTATTATGCTCTTCTATTCATATTACTTTTTGTCCCACAGTTGATATGCATAAATTCAAATCACTAGCAATTCCTGGAAGAGATATCCTCATATTTTTATTTTTTATTTTTGAAATGAATATTACATTTTGGTCTAGAAAAAAAGTTTGGCTTAGCTATAAGAATGACCTTCCAATTGTATTTTTCAAATTTTTCGTTATCTTTATTTTCATTATCAATATTAATGACACTTATCTAATATTAACAACAGAAAATGTGCAGAAAACTCTGTACACGTTATTTGCCTAGAATATTCAAACAACATCACATTTCAGGCTGAGGTTTTAATGAAATTATTCTATTTTTATTTTAATTTCTCTAATGAGTAAAATTGTGAATTATAGTTTATATATATTAAGCACAAAATGTGCAAATACACTCTGGACACATAATTTTCATAAAAGATTAATATAGAATCACATTTTACATTGAAGTTTTAGATAAAGTATTCTATATTCATGTTTCAATCAATAAGATTGTGAATTAATTTATATCTACACTGTTAAAAAAAACGGAAGAAATACAGTAAAAATCACTGTTATTTAAATAGCTATAACAGGAACATTGAAGATTACAGTAAATTTTACTGTAAAATTCAGAGAGAGAAAATCGCTTGTCACTGCGCATGCGCTTCAAATTGGTGGGATTATCGTTTGCTTTTATTATAAAACGACGCCATTATTTATTTTCATTTGCATTCGTTTCCGTGAAATTATAAATGTTGCTTGTGTTTAGAATTTTGAAAGGTTTGAATTTCCCTTGTAACTGAATCACCAAATATAAGGTAAAGTACAATTTTCTTATTATTTATTATACAATCTATTAGTTTACTTTTATTGATATAAATTCGTAAAAATTTGATTGAATATTTCAGAAAATTCTAAGCTCAATTTATACAAAGGAGTTTGAATAAAATGTCAATATATTTTTACTAGTTTATTAAAATTTAGAATGTTTTGTACTAGTTTGTTAATATAGCTGAATGATATTTTAATCATGAAAACTTCTTAGAAATTATAATAATATTTTATTCAAGCGTTTTGATTCTTATAAAAATTATTTGATTATCGAATTTCATTTTCTAAAGAAATAGAATTATATGTTTTATATTTTTTTAGAATTATTTTATTAAATATGTTAAATTCCTAGAATAAAAAATCTATAGAATAAAGAACTATAATTAAGAAACAGAAGTACATGAGTGAAAGCTTTCTAATTTGTTTTTGCCTAATTTATTTAAAATATGTTGTGCTCAATATTTTTTCTAATACTATTGTATACGTACACACATTAAACATTACCTTTTAACATAGTTACAATTTTTTTAAAAGTCAAAACATTTTAAATATTTAGATGTTTTGGAAGATTAAAAAATTACAAAGGAGGATTTGTAAAGAAAGTTTAATAGAAAAGTCGTATAATAACTATTAATAGTAGGACTATGCTGGCTAAAGTCTTTTGATGTCAATTCCAGGCACATTTGAAAACTGGAATAGGTGTTAAATTTTTGCAAGCAAATCTGCTGTATGTCTAATTTCTAGTTTTTGTATTTCAGGTGCTTATTCAACATTAACCCCTGTCGAGAGACCAAATCCAAAAAATCTGTCAAAGATGGTGTTCAAGCACGCGTATTATCTCTTTTAAATAATTTGTCTAATTTTGAATTATTATGATTAAAATGTAGGATAAATAAACAAAAAAAGTTCTTTGCTATTGTTTGTGTGTTGTCAATTATTAAATAGAAACTCTTTATTTCCACAGAATTTTTATTTGCTTTTATTACTATGGAAAAAAGTTTAAAGGAAAAAAAAATCTAAATAATATCAAAAAGTTAACTTTTATTGTCTGTACAGTATAATTGAAATACCATATTGTTAACTAATAGCCCTTCGTATTTTTAGTAAAAAGGAATTTTTTGAAGGTTTTATTCTATCCTTAGTCTATAAAATGGTAGGTAAATCAAATATTGATTTTATGTTTAGTTTTATATCTTATTCAATATAACTATTCTTTCTTTATTTCTTAAAAATTCGTTATAAAAATTCAACCTACATTTAAAATTACGACTTTGGGGTAAAAAGTCTAAATAACTAATCATCGTGTATGGTATTGAAAGTTAAATAATTAATAACAGAATGTTCTGAAAAATGATATCTTCTGCAATGTAACATTTATATTCTTTATGCTACGTATATTGAATTACAAATTGCTGCATATTTCAATCATTAATATTTATTAAATTACTTAGCACTTAATAAGAAAGTTGGCTATTGTGTATTTTATGCTCTCAGTTAAAATAAAAATATAGCAATGATACTTTTCAATGAAATTCAGTTCTACTAGAAATTCAATAAAATTGGTCAAAAAACAGAAAAGGTTTTTGTATTTAAGCATCAAATATCTTAACATTTGATAGAATATGAAAGAAATATCTTATATATTTCAATTGGAAATCATTTAAATAACAATCATAGTAATTAAACATTGTGTCTGGATTCATTATACATTTATCTTTAAATATTTATCAAATTGCTTATGCAAAAAATATTTGTAAAATGAAAAGTATATATTTTAAATTGTTTGATTCTAAAAAATAGTTAAATAAAAAAGGCTCTAAAAATAATTATGTTATAATATAAATTTTTCTGCATCCATAATATATTATGAGTTTCAAGAGGACATTAATGCACTTATTTAATGAGAAAAGGAATAGATTAAATTTTCTTAATTGCATTTTCTTATTATGATAAAAATAATCTACACATTTCTTTCAAAAATTATCTTAACATAAAAATTAATTCCTAAGTAAATGTTTCATGAGAACTAAAACAAAGTAGAGGGGAGAATGAAAATAGAAAAAAAATTATGAAAACCTGATGATAGCTGTAAATAGCAATAGGTTTTAAAATAGGTTCTGGAAAGCTTAAAGTAAAAAGTGCAGTAAAAATTACATAAAAAATGCAGTAAAAATTACATAAAAAAGTGCTGTAAAAATTACAGCAAAAAGTGCTGTAAAAATTACAGTAAAAAGTACTGTAAAAATTACAGCAAAAAGTACTGTAAAAATTACAGCAAAAAATGCTGTAAAAATTACAGCAAAATATGCAGTAAAAATTACAGTGAAATATGCTGAAAAATTTTTACGGATATGCTGTAAATTTACAGTAAATTATACTGGCGCCCAAATTGCCAGCACTTTTTGCTGTAAAATAACAGTGTTTTTTTTAGAGTGTATATAATATATATCATAGAAAATATGCAGAAAACATAACACATAACTCAATGCCAATAATTTTCAAAAAACATGGAAATAAAATAGCAATAAAGTTTGAAATTTCAACAAAAATATTCTATTCGTATTTTCAGTTTTTCCTTAATAAAATGAATTATTATTAATTTTTTAAAATTTTTTCGTTGAAGAAAAAACAGTTTTGTGCGTTCTATCTAAAAAAGCGAATAAGTGAGCATTTTTGTTTGAAATAAGAGAAGGCTTAACTTTAATTTCTCAATAAGTTGTAATATATAAAATGGAAATTATTCGCTTGTATTAAATGATAACCTTGAGATTATTTATTATTTAATTTATTGCTTATCTGCTTGATTTAAAATAAGTATTAGAAACTTATTACTCTAAAAAAACTAACAATGACTGTCAGTTTTGATTTACGTAAATTTCAAAGAAATTGCTAGAACTTGATTCAATGATATTCTTGGAAATATATATATTTAATACATTTATATTTTTATAAATATGCTTTAAATAATGTTCCTTTGATAATATTAATGCATATATTTGAATTTATTCTCTTTTTTTGAAATGTATACACAATACAAAGTAATTTTTCGAGACTACTACTCCCCAGTATGAATAGTAACAAAAATATTTACCATTTATAAAATATAATTAGTTAAATCAATTTTTATTGTTACTGTTCTTTACTAAAAGACCTGGATGGCATTCACACATATTACAGAAGCCTCAGTTTGATATACAGCGTAATTTGATATTTTCAATTTGTTTGACTGGTTTCTTGCTTTAAAGTAACTTATAATTTGCTGAAATACGGAAGTTAAAAAAACAATTCCTATTATTATTCTTTTATTTTAGGAAGAAAAAGATTAAATCTGTATCAGTGGTGCAGAAAGATGGCGAGTAGACTAATATTTATATAAATAACCATACAGAGCACATGTGGATTAAACGTGTCCAGAATGATTGTATCAGCTTTCAAGAGAAATCAAGATCGGGAAGAATATCTATTGTTACGAAATGTTTTTGGAAATTTATGAAAAATTATGATTTAGAAGACGTGAATAGCCCCTAAAGTTTTGTCATTCACAAAATACTATCAACCAACCATTTTAGCAATTTGAACGTGTGAGTTAATGTCCTCAAAAAGTTCTGTATGAAATGTAACCATATCAGCAGCAGTAAAGCAGACATTTGCAAAAAATTATTCTCTAACCAGTTAGTTCTTCGGTTTTAGCGCAATATAATCAGTGGAAAATTTTTTAGTAAATCCTGGCATGAGGAAACGATAGGAATATTTCTGCGAATCTTAAAATCCGTCTTTAAACGAATTTATACAGAAGAATTTTATGTTATGTGCTTAGAAGAACTATGAATGACTGATTGACTTTGAGTTTGTTCCAAGTAGTTACGCTATAAATGATGACATCTATAATCAACAATAATGATTTTAAGGCGTTCTGGAAGCTCACTATGAAGTAAAGTGCAACAGGAAGTATACCTTTATAATGACGCTCAACCATACGCATCTGGACCTCCAGAACAAAACTACAAGATATGAAAGTATTTCTCCAATAAATAAACAACCAAAGCGTAGGGTAATTTCAGATAGCTATATAAACTGAAAATATGCGTGCTTAGATTTACTTATGGTTTCCCGATTAGCTCTTGCACATAAAGACTATAAATGAAGAATATCTGCAATCATCAACGTCTGAGAAGGGAGTAGAACCCAAGAACTGTTGAACAGAAGGTCTCAGCTTTAACCATTCAACAACAATCTAAGCCTGTGTTGAATAAGGCTTTGTTCTAGATCTACACACCTTGCACGCGGCATCATTTTATTATTTTACCTGTGCCACAAAACCAATTTCTCATTTTAAAGAATTTAAATGACAGCTTCAAATTCAACAAATGATTAAAAAAAATTGAAGTAAATGAATTCAGTTTAAATTATTAACTGCTTTATCTTCAATAATTTTATGTTGCGTTTATTTCACATAAAAATTATTACGAATTTTATTTGTTTTACTTATTTGTTATATAAATTAAATAAAATGGAAACATTTGAACTTAAACTTGTAAGTTTAAGTTCAAATGTTTCCATTTTATTTAATTTATGTTAATAATATTTTGAGTTTTACAACATAACACAAATAACTTTAATTTTGATATGTATTTATAAGCATCAAACTTGCAGAAACATATTAAATTTAATTTTTCCAAATCCTATAAAATTTTAAAATTATAATAGCATATTTTAAATCTTATTTATAAGCAAACATATAATAGAAAAATATAATAAAAGTGTGGAAAAAATAGGTTTCGTTTTCCAAAAAATGTTATTGTGTTAAATGAAATCGAACAATAATGATTAAATTTGCATATTTCTTGATCCTACTATAATGAACATAACGTACACTTTAAATAAATATGCTTCAAAGAAATGTTTTGAAAATGTAAAGAATTTGAAGTTAAAAATGTGCTTGATAAGCAGTATCGAAATTCTCTACATTTTTACACAATTTAATATTTAAAGTGAAAATGATGTAAATCTCTTTTTATTTTAATTGGAAAAAGTAATTGTACTCATTTGAGTGTAGAATGGATTAAATGATTTGTGCCACTAGTAAATTGCAATTTACAAAAATATATTTAATGGAGACCTTCATCATGTATTTTTTTTCGTTGCTATAAAAAAAAGAAAAAACTTTCTCTAATTTATTAGATAAATGTATTAAGCTATAAATTATATACAGTTAATCTGCATAAAAGCTAATTTTCATTGAGGATAATTATCATACATAGCGTAGAACTAAGTTATATGTGAGAAATAGATGTATTAATATAAAAAAAACTACAATGGAATGTATTCAAATTTTCACTTTAGATGGAAAGTACACAAGCAATGTAGGGAAAGGAAATATTGAGAATTGTGCAAATTTTCATATTGCAAGAACTTATTTACAAATTTAAAATTAATTTTTAAGACCTAAATGATTGAAGAGATAATAATACTTTTATTGCATCTGAAAAGATCATAGGGGATTTCTTCAAAGGAAACTAAACACTAAATTTTAAAATTTCTTCCAAAATACTTCGGAACACACTTTTATGTACCTAAAAAAATGTATGTAAAAAATTTGAGTCACTTATTGATTCACATTAATTATATAGCACTTTTAATGTTAGGTATTTTATTATTGTAATTTAATGTTAAAAAATGTTTAGTGTTTTTACGCTAATTATTTAATGTTAAAAATTTTAACACTTAAGTATTAAGCATAAGGAAACTCTTTAACACCAAATATTTGATGTTAAATATAAAAATTGAATAATTTAGTTTTTTATTATTAATATACAATTATTGCATACTATAAAAAATATTTTCTTTTAATTGAATCAAACAACTGTTCACTAAATCCCTCGGAATCATATTTTTTATATTTTGTTTCTATATACGGTTCATTTATATATTATTGTGACAAAATGGAAAGTAATTAATTATTATTAAAGAATTTTTAAGGGCAATATTTTAGAGTTGCACTTTTTCAAGAATATGTTTATAAAAATTCTTATTTTAATGAATATATTTTTGGAAAAGATAACTTTTCAATTCACAATAATATTATTTTAATCCAACAAATGAGTGCGAGGGAACTATTTAGATTAAACCAAAACAGAATTCTATTACAAAGATAAGCATTATCAGTTGATCAGAGAAAAAAACGTATCTTTATTTCAAGTAACATTGTTACAAAATTATTTGATTAACTCAAGTACACGAAATGAAACTCATTCGAGATATTTCTGCTGTTGAAAATCATCAAAAACCTGAAAAATATTGTCCATTCTTTAAATAGTAGAAAATGCGATTCTCATGCAACAATTAGCGCTCATTTATCCAAGCCAAAAAAATTTTGCAAACAAATTTTCCCATTTCGCCATCATTGGTTCCATTTTTCTGGTATGAGAATTCATGATAAAATTTGCAGGTTTAGGTATTGACAAGATTTTCTGTTTAACAAAAGGAATGATTACTAATTTCATTTTTATTGAACTCTAATTTGTTTAATTAGTTCAATTACTTGTAATAGAGCCACGGTGGCCTAGTTGGTTAGGGAGTCGTTCTCGTTACTGGAAGGTAGTGAGTTCGAACCCAGGCTTAACCGAAGATCCGTCGTGTTCGCTAAAGGGGACTGGAGCACTTAAAATGTGCCGGGTCGCAATGTCCTCTATATTTCCATTCCACATTAATACATCTGGGGGGGTTGGAGCCATTCTATGGGTCTTCTCTGGCTTCTGTCTCTAAATTGGAAGATCTAGGTGGTGCTGGCATTTATAAGCCAAAGTCGTACTTCCACCTTCGGATGAGGGTGCTCTATTTAAAAACGCAAAACGCTCTTTATGACTTCATTCGCACAGTCCCGAACGGGCGGGCTGTACTTTGCCAAGTGCCAGAAGTAACAATAACACTTGTCTATATATAATATCAATATTTATTTTTATTTTAAGTCCATTGTTTTATCTGACAAAGAAGCAAATTGCTTAATCCATTCTTTTCTTTTTGCCATTCTTAACCTATTTTTTCTAACTGCCTGGAGAATCATTTTATAAATTTACATATGATTTTATGAAGATATCTTGGTTCCATCAAATCAATACTTTTTCTCTTTGTAAGATGATCTATAACTAATTGTCTATTTATGCAATTCTTTTTTCTACTCATTCAAATTCTCATTCATTAAATTTAAACTTTTTATAAATTTTAAATATGCTGTTTTTAAATTAAATTTTTAAAAAATTCTGCTGACAAAGCTGTAAATACTATATATAAATTGATCAAAGTAGCTCAAATTTGTTAAACAAATTGTCCTTTATTCCTTTATTACTGAGTATCAAATCCAATTAATTTAATCTAGATGATAATAAGGAATAAGAGAATCTTCAATATGCAAAACGATTTGAATGCACTTGGAAACGGTATTGAAGAGATGTTGTATATGATGCTTAATAGAATATGAAAACATTTTTTAAGGAAATGTTGGAAATTTTCTCTCGAAAAATGATTGAGACTGTACCAACGGTGGACATGATAATTTGAACTTGCTATATTGTGTAGTATTTTACAAAATGTTTTCATATAATTTACACAAGGAGAACTCTGATCAAATAAATTCAAATTTGTAAAAATAAAAACCCATTTCTTGATTGGTAATCATAAAAAGTTATTGTCATTAATTTTGTATAAATTTCTAAATTTTATTTTCATTAATAAAATATTTAGAACATATATATATATATATATACAAGCTTAAGCTTAATGAAATTTCATTTCAATCTTGTGCGTAATGCAAATAATATTTTCATAAAGTTTTCTCTGCAATGGAATCGAAATTTAATTTCAAGTTGATGATAGAAAATTTCCATGTATTTAAAACAATACAAAATTTCCTTATTCCTATAGTATACTTTGCTTTATGAACAATATCCACATTTTTTATTTTATAATTGCATTATAAAGTTTTTACTTAAAAATTTATAAGGAAAAATCTGTCTTGTTGAAGTATTATTTATACATATTCAGATTCATACTTTTTTTTACGTTTTTTTAAATTGTGCTTTTCATTTCTCTTTTTGCTTCTATAGTATAGAACTAAATTTTTATTAGATTTCATTGAATAACGAGTTGTATATAAAAGACGCTTATTGAATGTCCGTAAGAAATAATGACATCGACTCATAAGAAAAACTGAAATTTATCTATTTTTTAGGTGAAATAGAAAAATCAGATTCATCTAAAGTATCAAGTTGGTTTCCATTCACTAAAAATCAACTGTGAACTATCAAGAAGTAATAAAGTATTGATACTGTAATATAGAATACTGATATATATTCATTTTAAATAGTTTTAACTTTTCATATTAACCACAAGTAACTTTTTTGGAATTAAATTTAAAATAAATAAACTTTGGGAATTTTCTAAGTTTTCAGCAAAAAATTGAAAAAAACGTTTCTTAAATAGAGAAATGGAATGTGTGCGTGTGTACTCATTTATCAAGTGAAATTACTTCGTAAGCCACCATTTGGCAACACCGCACTGCATGCTTCCAAACTATTTTGTAAACGGAGAAAAGATGTTGGTTAACCTGTTGATGTTTGCAACCGTTCATCAGTTGGGTAAATCGAAAAAAGAATTTTAAAAAACCATTTTTATTCATTCTCAGTTTATAAAAAATAACATATTCACAGTAAAATTTCTTCTTTTCATAAGCATGTAACATCTAAAAAATATTTTTGCATCCGTATACGGGACAGTAAATTTTGTTTCTTAAGCCATTTTTTGAATCTTTAAAGTTTTTGACTCAAAATTTTTAGTTGATTTTTAAAAAGAGGTCATACGGTTAGATTAAAACATCAGCAGTAAAAAATTTTCTTATATTTTATTCATTTATTTTTTGAGAATTTATTCATATAAAAAATCTCACTGACTGAATAAAAAATTAACACTTAAATAGATATTCCTACTGATTGATCCTTTCTATTAATTTTCTATTCTTGCCGTTAATTTTAAATAATCTTACTGTTCGAGTACATTTCCTATCTTAAGGAAAAATTTGAACCACAGGAGTACAGTTTTTTTTTTTATGTTAAATGTAAACATTAAAATATAACCTTTATATAATTATTTAACATTAAACGTGAACATTAATGAAAATTAAGCATAAAAAATATTCATTTGTATATTAAGTAGTTAAATTTCTTCAATCGTATGAAGAAAAAATTTTCTATTTAAAATTATTGAATCTTAGATAAAATCTCACTCAAATAAAAATTACGTAGTTACTTTTGTATTTATATTTTAAATATATATATGTTACTGTGAAAAACCGAAATTGGAGAACTTTGACTTTTACCGGCAAATGTTAACATTTACATAATCGATTGGTATGTGTCCGAAATATTTTATTACATTCTTGTACATTCGGACCCTCACCGGTGTATGTCGACAATCACAGATATGCTCTGATGGAAGTCGAAAAGAGAGGAGCCGATAAACAGGCTACTGGATGTTTCCCTCCAAATCCTTTGTTCTGCTTGGAGTCAGCTTTGTCAGTCTTATTCAAGGTTCGATGGTGAAAGCAATGTCTTCTTATATTTTTTTCCCGTTATCCCTAATTTATACAGAACTGACACTGCAGTGAATCGTGATTTTTTCTTGAAAAGTTAAATGCATTAATTGAGAGTAAACGAGAAGACAATTAATTGTTTTTATTTTTCTCCAGCAAAGTACTCTAAAATACTTTCTGATGTGTTTTCTGCTAAAACTAAGTTCAACACACCTTTGGATTACAGACGATTACAAAGTTTTGTCGTTTTAAAAATTAATGATGAAGAGAAGTTATAATTGTACCATTAAAACCAGGAGAAACGAATATACAGTATTATGTTACAAATGAAAGTAGCTTTACACTAGTAATAAATTCGTAATTTGTAAAGAAAATTTACTTTCAGTAGATGAGATTTATTCTGAAGAAATATCTCTGAGAGAAGCCGCTGCAGCTAATTCGAGAAGCGGTGGTCAATGCTATGCAAGCTGTCATTGCAAAAGGAAGTGTTTCACAAATAAATGCAGTTGTAAAAGCAAAGCCCTCTTATGCAATTCAAGTGTCATAGTAGTTTAAGTTGTTGCAATAAATAAGATTTAAATCACATAATTAAGTAAGTTTTTTATTATTATAATTTTATTTTCTCATTTAGAAATTTAGAACGTACTGTATAATTAATTAAGTTTTTTTTTTTTTTTTTTTTTTTTTTTTTATGTACTGTGTTCTTAGTTATTCCTCTCAGAAAGAGAGGTGAAAAATTTATAGCGACTTGAATTACGGAGAAGAAAATATAATCTCGGACATGTTCAACATTCACTATTAGTGCGTGGTGAATGTCAACATTTACCGGTGTAAGTTAGAAATAAGAGTATTTAGCAAATATTTCGGACATACATCAAGCAATTATGTGAATGTTGACATTCACTGGTAAAAGTCGACATTCCCCAGATTTCGGTGTTTCATCGTAACATATATATATTAAAACAATTAAATTCTCTAATCAGTTGTAATTAATGAATATAAATTGTTCTGAAATAAGAAATGTGATCTGAAAGATGAAATGTGATCTCATATAACAAGAAGCAATCAAGAAAAAATAAATTCACTTCTGCTAATTTTTATTGCACATTCATACAATTTTACATTAATTCTTGCTGTTCATGTGATAAATTGAACCAAATATTTAAAATATTAATTCAACAGTAGTGAATACTAAAATAATTCACATCAAAAAAACATTGCCTAGAGCATATAAACTGCAAACTTAATAAACCCTTTTTCTAGAAAAATATTGTGGAAAACATGACTAATTTTGCATTCTGTATTCATTTCCTTCGGTTTCTTATTTTTATTATAAACCTTGAATAACTAATTTAAAAAATAAGTAGAACTGCCTTTGATTTAAAATTTTCCTTTGAGGATTAGTTAAAATTTTTATAAGCAATGATATCAGGTAATTTGCCTGTTGTACAACAAGACTTGCATTTTAAATTGCGATTTCTTTTTAGAATATCGCTATTAACTTGCTAATAATGTTTCATGCATATTAATGAGAAACCAGCGTTCTTTGACCGGCTAAAAAGTGAAAGAGAAACAAGTTTCCTGAACTAGACAATCAAAAGTTTCCGATGATAAAATAAAAAAAAAAAAAAAAAAAAAAACACACACTCTTCTTATCTTTTTCGATAAAAAGTTATTGATGTTTGGTTTTTAGAACAGTTCAAAAGCTTTTTCAATTTATGCGATATTTCAGAGTTGAAAATATAGTAAACTTACATGTTTAGTTTTTAAGTAGGTTCATAAATTTCTATGTCACATCACACTCAATATTTTCTTACATAACTCCCTATAAAATTTTAAATTATAATTTTTATCTTTTGTGTTGAAAACTGCTTAGGGTCTTTTAAAATAAACCAGAATGTTTCAGAAAACCCGATAGATTCAGAAAAATGAGGTCTAGTCTTATATGAAGAATCTACCTAAAGTAATGATAAAGATAAAAGAGAAAATTAAGAAATGAAGTTTTTTACACATTTTTCGATGACAGTCGGGTTGTTATTATAATAGTAAAAAAAA
>JAPDSC010022368.1:75080-97142 GCA_026290005.1 Latrodectus geometricus | reverse complement strand
TTTTTTTGAAGCATATTCCCTTTATAATGACCGCAAAAATCCCGAAAATAAAATATATACATAATATAGTAAAAAAAAATAATAAAATAAAATAAATAAAAAAAAACTCGAAAGCACGGAATTAAAGAGTCAGATACAGGTTTTCTAATTTTGATAGATATTTCTTATTTTATAATTACATTTAATTTATAAGTCTTATCAATTTAATAAATCTTCCTAAAAGCAGGAAGATTATGTTTTCCTTTGATAAAAAATTACTGAAAACATCTGTGTGTATTCTATAAAATATTTAAGTAAATGTGCAATGTTTATTTGAAAGAACCCACACATCATTGAAATCAACAACCTGAAGATTTAAATGCAAAAAATATAAATACTTAAGCTAAATTGAATGATATTTTAATATAAATGTGTTTACTGAAAATTATATATTAAATATTAACTAAAATACTAAACATTTCTCATAAATGTTTAGATTCTTTATTGTTAAATTATACTTCAATTTCGACTATATAGTTATTCTGTCCCTATTTTTCTATTCAATGCGTTAGTCGCGTTAGCATATTCATATATCACATGTACGGAAACTTAGAAACTGTCAAGCACACATCATTAAAAGTATGAATGTGTAAGGCAGAATCCCAGCATCCCGTTGTTTACTAGATACTGCTACCTAGAGCCCGGGATTTTCCTCTCCAAAAATGCAACTCAACGAATGGGCCTTTGTGAGCTACTACATGAGACTTTATCTTATTTATCTCGAATCGATGATTTCTTAAACATATTTGGTATTAAGATTTCCATAACTTGTGTGAGTGAAAACTCCCAAGCACTCACCATT
Organism: Latrodectus geometricus; assembly: GCA_026290005.1. NCBI lineage: Eukaryota > Metazoa > Arthropoda > Arachnida > Araneae > Theridiidae > Latrodectus > Latrodectus geometricus. The sequence continues at coordinate 96,301 of JAPDSC010022368.1, read as the reverse complement.
AAAAATGTGGATGTTTAAAGCAGAATCCCAACACCCCGTTGTTTAATAGCTGTTGATGTCTGGAACTCGGGATCTTCCTCTCCAAAAGTGCTGTCCAACGAGTGAGCCTCAGTGAGCCACTGCTTGAGATTTTATCTTATTTATCTCGAATGGATGGTTTAAATATATTTGGCATTAAAATTTCCATATTAAGAACTTCTTTAAAGCAATAATTTTATACTAGGTGAAAGCAATAAAGGTTTAGCACTACTCGCGAATTCACTGTTACTGACTAGGAGGATCAATATAGGAAAACCAGTTTTTATTATGTTCGATTCAGGGAAAAAGCCTTAGATAGTGATCCCTGCACATAACTAGAAAGCACACACTTATTTTCTTTTAGAGAATACTTTCCTGTTTTTTTTTTTGTGTTTTTTTTTTATTCTTAATTTTATGAAAATAGATTTTTCTTATTAATATAATCGTGTTTTATTTTGTGGAACTTAACCTTTTGTGTTTTTAAAATATTTATTTAAGTATTACTTACTAAATCACGCGTATCACGCTTGTAGTTTATTTTTTCATTAGTATTACTCATGTCTTCTAAGAGCAGATTTCTCACGTATACTGCAATGCTCGAAAACAAAACCTAATTCAAAATATTTCCTTTTTTCTTAAACTTAATATTTATTACGTATTTAGTTGTAGTATTAATTTCTCACGTATTTAGTTGATTTATATATATCAACTCAAAAAATAAACCAAGAACCTTCCAATAAACAAGAACTCCCTTCCCCAATGGTCGCATACAGATCTGTTGATGTGTGAGTTTGGGAGTTACATGGTGCGTTTTATCTAAATACGTTTTTTTTACTAATTATTTATTACAATTTATATAAATAAAAATTTGTGTTAAGTGCAATTTCACAATTTCAACAATTTCGCAACATAAAAAAATTTACATAAAAGAAATAATCAACTTAAAATTTTGCGTTTTAGTTCTCAGAAATAAAGCATGTCTTTGTTCTAATCTTTTTAGATGTTCATAGAGACACTCCGGACTTTCCGAAAAGTACATTCTGAGAAATTTCTCAAAACATCTGAGGGATTTTTCGAAGAAGAAATAGGGATTTTTTTAAGTCTAAGAAGAAGTAAAGATTTTCTACAATGGGTGTTCTCCATAGCAAGCAAGTATATATAACATGCAAATGCATACATTTAGGAGCTACGAGCTTGATTAGATTAGATTAGATTAGATTAGATTAGATTAGGTTAGATAGATAGATAATTTATTTCAAAACTTTAATACATATGTTTTAAGAACTATCTCAAATATTTTTGAATAATTTTATAGTATAACAATTTTATTTTAAATTAAAAAAGAGCAATAAAATAATTCGATCTAATGTTTTACAAAAATGGTACTTTCCTATAAATGTTTTACACAATTATATTTTTAAAAGCAACAAAATGATATGATTGCTTTCATTTATACAAAGAAAAAATTTCAATTATATTTATTTGGTTAGAAGTTAGTATAAAATCCTTTTTGCTTTCAAAAGTATAAAAATTAAAACACTATGTATCAAAAAATGTTAAACTATTAAATTTATCTAATCTAGAAATAAGCGCTAAATGCCCTATGGAAACAGAAACTAAGTTGAAAAAATTTTGAACCATCAATAAGATTTTAATTTTTAGGAGAGAAAGAAAGAGAAATACTTGCATGATTCCCTTGTGAAATTTACTATATGGATTTCTGTCAATATTAGACTTAATGGAACAGAAATAAGCATTCTTAGATAATCATAGGCTTATCGTTACGATGTCAAATATTGAATGCATCAATGAATAGTTAGTGTCTTCTGTGGGTGGTTCTTTTACAATTGTTTCGTGAAACAACTATTTCCTTAGATTTGAAAAAAAGGTTCAATATTGGTGATTGTCTTCTAGGTAACTGTAATTTTAATTCAATTTGCTAAATTTAGAAGAAAACTCTTCTTTAAATAAATATTTGGCATTGATTAAATTTACGTTACTTTGATACATTGTTTTACTTGTTATAATAGTAATTTAAGTCGTATTTCTTTGTGTCCTCTTTACTTCCACCACATATTTAATTTAGAATTGTGTGTAAATATATATATATATATATATATATATATATATATATATATAAACTAATAAAATACGAGAAAAACTTTTAATTTTATTTTAAATTTTTAAAAGAATTCACTTCTGAAATTTTATACTTATAAATTATTATAAATATGCATCTTTTTAAAAATTAAGAATTTCATTAGCTTTATATCGATAAATTTATAATTATTTAAATGAATAATTTAAAATTGCTATACATTTTTTCTGTAGGTTTCAATACATTTCTAAAATGTTTTGCGAAATTTTAAATCTTGTTGAGTAGTTGCTGTTAATTTATCTAAATGTGTAAATGTAATCGACTTGTTGATCAATTTTGATCTATTTGTTGAGATCACGTTTTCATGACTTGCCACATTAACATATTTTTGTAAATTTTATATGATCTTATTAGGAACATTAAATCAACACATATATTTAGGGTTCGTATATTTTCTGTGACATTTTATTTTGGCTTAAAAATTACCTATTTCCTATAACAATAATTAGAAATAGATTCATTGTAGAATGGAAAACGGCATATTTAAAATATAATTTAGAGAAATTGCTTTCAAAAACAACTTCAAAAAGGATTTAAATGCTTTGAATTTGTAACTTGTATGTATTTTCTCTTTGTACAATAAGTAACTGTTGTAATGAAGCTATATCTACATTAATGTTAATTGTTTTGAAAATTAATTAAGATTATTGTTAATCAAAATATTGATGAAATACTCACTATACAAAAAAGGAAAATAATAAAATATTTCGTAAGGTAAAAAAGCTCCCAATATATTTCTAACAAATTAAATGAAAATCTTTATGTTAATTCGAACTTTTTAAAAATATAGAGATTATTCATTAAAAAAGATAACAGGGAATCATTTTTTTCATGTAAAAGTTATAAACATTATTTTAAAATTAGAAACTACTTATAAAAAAGATGGATATCTAGATGTGAATTACTTTTGAATCTTCGCACATACTTTTAGTATTTTAGTAACCACTTTTACTATTCACACTCTAGTCTAACAATAAATAAGTTTACTGATATTTATGAAATATTTAATTACCATCTGTAAATATCTACCTTTGTATTTCATATAAATTTTTTGTATAATATTGCACTTCAAAAATTGTGCTATGTTTCATTTTATATTCTATGAATTTTTTCATCTCATAAGGAAGCACCAAACACTATTGTTAGGCATTATAATATCCTACGTTTTATTTGCCTCTTTGAAGGACTTTCCATATATAGTGAGCAGTATTCAAATGTCGGAATGAAAGAACCCAGAAAAACTTCCAAACACTCGCCATAATAAATTTACAGAAAACAGAAGTGTAACACCCACCTCCCGTTGTTTAATGTGGTTGGGACCAAACTTGTGACCTTTCACTCTGAAGAGCGCTGTTCTATCATTATACCAAGATGAGTTCATTTTTATTAATTGTACAAAAATATTTATATTTTTGATATTATAGCAGCTTCAAAATTCATTTTGCAATACATCTTTATTCAATAAAATATTGAGTTATGGCGAATATTTATATTTTCTGTTTCTTTTTTCTATTGATTTTGAGCATTTATTTATCTTTATTACTATCATATGTAATTTCATTCGAAACTAAAAATATTTTGTATTTTTTTTTCATTTCCTTAAAATATTTTGTACTTTTTTCAGCAACTTTTTAACTTTTTTATATCTTGCGAATTATTGGATGATTTTACAAACTTTTTTTAATGTCTATTTACAAATATTGATTTAGACAATCTCTTAGACATGTTTTGTGAGACAATGATATAGATAAAAAAAACTTTTAAATACTTTAAAATTCTTACTGCTATGATGCAAAAGAGTATATCGATTTCTTGTAAAGAATAGTAGCTTTAAAAATTGTTTGTTGTGAGAAACACATTATTTCAACAATAACAATACTTTCACTTAATGATATATTTTTAGAGTATAAGAGACATCTAAATATAAACAGAATATGTTGAGTACTTACAAATATTTTGTTAAACATCTTTAAATGTCGCAAAAACTTAAATACTTCAGAATTAAGTTGGAGTCTTAATTTGTACAGAAAAAGTACACATATCTCTGTATTAATAAGGCTTTGTCCTACTCATTTACATTGAGGCTGTAAACTTAAATAATTAAAAAATAAATTAGAAAAACATTTTATAAAAAGAAATACTTTAAAATTAAATTAATGAAGCATTTATCCAGAAAAGTCGTAGCAGAAAATATAACTTATCAGAATTAATACTATAATTTCAGATTGAGTCAAAGTGTAGAAGAGTTAGAAATTATCACATTTCAGAAAAATTGATGATGAAGAATATCTTTTGTCTTGTTTGTCATTCAATAGAAATTGAAAATGATTTGAGAAAACATTTTAGTACTTAGATCAAAGCTAACATTTGAAAAGAGTTTGTTATTTTAAAATTGGTTACAAAAATCTGTCCTGTAATAAAACTTTACTCTGCGAATAATATTATAAAACAATTTAAGAATACATTTTATTATCAGGAGGAGGAAAAACAGAATTATGTAAAAAATAAAATTATCAATAAATGATATAGTTATTTAATATCACGCTTAAGAATAAGTAAGCAGTTTTGCTTCCCTTTTTGCATCTTCTTTGATGACAATAATATTTTCCCTAGACACCGAAATCTAATTTCCATTTCATCTTGAATTCAAATCAAATGTTTTTAACAGAATTTTACCATGATATTTCTTGCAATTAAATGAATCCTCATTATCAGAGCATGAAATATCATGCTTAAAGAACAAAAATATTGTAATTATTCTTTTCATGAAAGGAGGAAAAAGCTCAGTAATTGTTATAGCATTAAAAGCGAAGTGAAGTATTCCATTTTTCATATTTTGGTCCAACAAGTATTACATGTAACTGTAGATAAAAATCATTTGTAAACAAAGTTGATACAATTAATTTTTCGATATACTATGAGAGAGAATTTTGTAGCAGCTTCAGCAGATGTTACATTGATATGATAAACAAAAGTTTCCTCAAAATGTACAGTTATTCGTACTGACAAATCTGTGCGATGAAAATGCTATGATAATCCATTGCTGTTCAAAGAAGTTCGCAAGCTTTCCAGATTTTTAAACAAGATTTTGCCTTTGTTTATTTTATGGTGTAACTTTTAAAGCTGTAAATATAAAATCTTATATGCAAATTTAACTAACTTCGATGCAAAGATTGTGTGTCTGACTCACTGAAAGGAAGAAAAATTATCTAATTGTTATTTAAATTAATTCACATTTTTATAGAGATAAGTATATAAATCAGACTAAAATACCGAATATTATTTTATCTTGAGAAAATTTTCTAAAGAAACGAACAAAATATGACTTCAAACTATTTTCTTAATTTCTAAATTTTAAAACACTAATTAGGGCAATAAAACTATGATATTTAAAAATAATAAGTTCCTTCCTTTTAAAAAAATTTTGAGAAATCATAAGTGTTTAAAAAGCTATTTTTGGTGTTATGTCATCAAACTATATCATCAAAGATATATAAATCATAAGACTAGTAATCTTTTGAAAAACATTTATCAAGTTTAAAAGTTTATAAGAACTTTATATTAGAGTAATAAAACTCTTTAATGTGAGAGAACATTTTTTTCAATCTTTAAAAAAATTAATGTTTTAAAAGTAGGATGAAGAGATTTAAAAACTACTGATTTCTAAAATTTATCATACAATTAGCATGAATAATACAAAATCATGTTTTAATTTTTAATGTATTATAGAAATAATCTGAAAGAAAATACATGAAAGAAATTGATATTTAAGTAATTTAATAGCAAAATAACAGGAATACGACATATACTCACACTACCTATATTTTAGAAACTGAAAACATTAGAAGACAAAACACTAGACTAAAAAGATTTTTTTTAATAAAAATTAAGTCATTTAAAAAAAAATTTTTCTTTACTCAAGTTTTATGGATAATCTATAGTCACTTATAAACAGATTAATTGGTTTTAAAAAGAAAAACTAACACTTAAGGTCAAGAATAAATTGAAAAAGCCTTCTCTTAAAGTAGTAAAAGGGTCTGAAATTGTTAAATCAATTGTTTAAAAGGTAATGATTACAGAAAAACAAATACTGAAAGAAGACTACAAATCTTGCAATCCAGAGAAAAAAAAAAGGTTTTAAAGTCATTAGAAATTTAAAAAATCCTCAAGTATACACATTATTCAACAGACAAGACTAAAAGTACAAAAAATTAATTGTAATATTGAAAGAAACAAAGAAACAATTCCGAAATAGGTAAATTCATTATGATGCAAAGCTGAAAAGGCCTCAGTTCTCATTCTTGGATATAAAACAAAATACTAAGAGTAAGAACTGTAGAAAATAACATAGAATGAAGAATGGTTTCAGATATTTTTTCTTAAAATATTTTTGATAAGAAATGTAATTTAGATATTTCTGATTGCAAACCCAGATTGATAGAATCTGAAACGAGAAAAAGAAATTTCTTCAAAGCATCACATGCAGAGAATACTCTGTCATAACAAAAAGATTTTTTCCTTCATTGGTGTTATAGTTATTACTTATTTTTAGGTGAAAATAAGAGAGGTTTACAGATTATCACTCTATAAGCAGTGCAGAACGTTTTTAGTGTTCAGCATCACCGATTTATCAACAGAATAATACGTCATCTAGACACTGTAATCGTAGGTAAAAAATTAGATCAAACGATTTAAAACATTGAAAATGTCTACAATAAGTATTGATCTTAGTTATATTGAGAAGTTGAGGGGTCATATAATTATAGACTCGTTTATTTTAACAAAAGCAGTTTTCTTAACGGAAAAGCTACAATGAACCATTAAATGAAACTAGATTAAAATTGATACTGAACTGTTCTAAAACGTATTACAATTCATGAAATAAAAATATTTGAAGTCATTGAAAATAATAAAGGATTTACAAGCTATTAGAAACTAGGATCTTTATATTTATATATTAATTGCGTACTTGAATCAAATCATTCAAGCAATATCACATTATAATTGTTTCATTGATTGAATATAGTATGCCAACTTTCTGACAGCTAAAGTAGGCGCATCAAAAACGCTATATCTCTAGGGACAAATATACCAAAAATATTATCTTTGGTATCCTTATATCAGGGGTGTGAGTATATGTGTGAGGAATATTTAAAAAATATTTGAGAGTATATGCGTGAGGGGGAGTTATATTCATATAAACTTTCCGACGATATTTAATTCCTTACAGTGATTGCAAAATCAGATATTTCTGGATAACTAGTAATCAATCTTACTTCCAAAAAAATAACGGGTTCTAAAAAGCGTTATTAAATAACGTTTTACGAGAAGTTATTCCAAGAAATCCCTTCACATTGGCCTTCTTGGAAATTCCAAGTGGTGCAAAAGGAAGCATTCTTTCTAAAAATGGTAAAATAAATTATTTTTAAATAACTAGTTACTAACGTTACTTTCCAAGAAAATAGCGCGTAGTAAAAAGCGTTACTAAATAACGTATTTATAAAGTTTTACGAGAAGTTATTCCAAGAAATCCTTTCACACTGGTGTTCTTTTAAATTCCGAGATGTGCGTAAGGAAGCTTTCAAGCGAATGGGGAACAAAACCGATTTTTAGAGGAAATGAAGTGAAGGGTGAGATAAATTTTTTGAATATGAGCATCAAAAATCACCTAATGAAAGAAATTTGAATTAATTTTATATACATATATTATTCCATTTTTTAGGAATTTGATGCTTTATTCTACAGAGATAGCATTTAATAATAGATTATTTTTTATTTAATTATTTGTAACTCATTTTTATTTTATTTTTATTTATTTAATTTTTTTAAAAATTACAACTGATTAATTAGGTTTATAAAATTTTTTACAGCCAATTAATTTTTCTCAACTAAAAAAATATTAAACAAAGTGTCTAAAAATAAAACTTTTATTTGTTGTATCATTTCCTTCCTACTCTACTGATCAGTACTGATTATTAAATTCCTTATTACTTTAATGTATAAAAGATATACAAATTTAATATCTTTTAATCCACATATAATTTAGTTTCTCACAAAATTAACATACATATTCCATATCATAATTACAATTATAAATACCTACAACCTATAACCGATATCAAATACTATTACATTTTTCTTTTGCACAAAGGATTACTATTGAATATTTGAGTTATGCTGGAATAAATTTTAAAATAAAGTATTTCTCTAATTAGAATTAATATTGAAAAGTTTAATTTTTTATTCAAATGTCCTAATTTTACTATCTTATCAACTTGTAAATATAACATTAAGATTGATTACTGGGGATTAATTACCATGGATACCATCTATAATTATTTATGGTAACATCAGAACCGATTCCACAATTTTCAAGTTGTGAAAATACAATAACGATAGTTAAACTTGGAATAACCAATAACCTAATTTATATTTAATAGTTAATTATACAGTATTATTTCATCCTAACTTTCTACTCAAATTTTCGTTTTCATATAAATAATCTTAGTAAAAAAGAAAATTGACTATATATATCCACCATATTTCATTAAATATATTTATGAACATATATTAAAACTTTTATGTTAGTGTATGTAGTTTAGTAAATAATATTTTGTTTAAATAAAATAAGAAATAACGCTTGTAAACCTTAATTTTCAGCATCTACGAGAAACTATTAGAATTTGCCTTTTTGGTAAATTATATTATTTCACTTTAAATATTTTTCCTAGAAGACATTTCTCGTCATGGGGGAAAAATTATAAGATCTATGTGGCATTAATAAACGAGTGTGAATTTAAAATACTTGCAATTAAACAATATAAATAAAAATGCATGAAAACTGCTTCGGTAGAACTGATAAACATATTACTAAAATAAATAGTTCAGATGCAATTCCACTATTATTGACATAATAAATAAATTTACAATTTTAAAACTGTTTTAATAGAAACTAAACATTTTTTGTTGTAAATATAGGAGTTTATATGCTGATAGATTTTTTTAATTTGTATTGTTTAGTCCTTGTGTAATTTTACATACGCTATAACTTATACAAAAATAAAGATTCAAGTATCTTTTGATATCATAAAAGCTTAACTAAATTGAACTATTAAACAGATTTTGCATTTCTACTTACCATATTTTAAACAGCCGAAATGCAGTTATTTCTTTTAATTTTTTTATGATTTTTGAGGAACTTCTTCTATAGAATTGTATAATTATTTACTCTTATTATATCGTTTCCAAATAATAGTAAAACGAGTAATTCTTACTCGTTTTAAATTTAATTGATTTAATATTAAGATTTTTAATATAATTTTTCTAGTAAATAGATTGTAAAAATAATAATTGTTTCTAATAATAGATTGTAAATAGCTATTATTATTAAACTTATCGGTCAGATAATTTATTTTTCAGTTACATAAAACTAAATATTAAAAATGTTATTAATAGAGATAATTGCATTTAAAAATTTTATTGAAATTAGATTGGAATAAAACTATAAGCTATGTCATTTTATGAAAAATTATTTTAGAATCATAATTATTATAATCATATTGAACACAGACATAACTTGAAAAATAAATTAAGGAAATAATCAGATGTTTTGCTACATTACATAAAATTCCTTTTATTGTAATTTTTTTACAATAAAATGCTGTATTTATAAAAAATGTACATTTATTATTTTACAAATAATAAAAATGGCCACAGTGGCCTGGTTGGTTAGGGCATCGTTCTCGTTACCAAACGGTGGTGAGTTCGAATCCCGCCTTTGCCGAAGATCCGTCGTGTTCACTAATGGCGACTGGGGCACGTTAAATCCGTCGGGTCGCAATGTCCTCCATGTTCCCATTACAAATTTATACCTCTAGGGGTGGTTGGAGCCAGGCTTTGGGTCTTCACTGGTTTCACTCTCTAAATTGGAAGACTCAGGTGGTGCTGCCATCTATGAGACAAAAGTCGTACTTCCTTCTTCGCATGACGGTGCTCTATTTAAAAAACGGAAGACGCTCCCTCTGTGACTTCATTCGCCTAGTCTCTCTGACGGGCGGGTTTGGCGTTGCCAAGTGTCATTAACAACAATAATAAATAAATATAGTTATTGCGTGTTTCCAATTTACTATAATTAATTTAAAATTATACATTGTAACAATTGTTAGCAAATGTCTTTCAACAATTATGCTATTTACTTAACAAATCATCTAAAGATACATATGACGAAAAGAAGAACTATAATAAATTTTTTGTCATCACAAATATCATAAGCAGTCTTTTTCAAAAACATAATGAAATTCATTTATTGCAATACATCAAATACATTTTAGAGACACTGTAAAATAATTACATTAAAAATTATTATAGTATATTCAATTACACTATTATTTATAATAATACATTATTTATATTAGTCATTTTAAAATAACTATTGCAATTCTTATCAACAAAGAATAAAAACGATAGTATCAAAAATGTATTTTTAAATTCTATAAATTTTTAAAGTGTATTTCAAATTTAATTGAATAGTATGTAAATTTCTTTCATTTTTAATTTATAAATATAATTATTATCCTGTTAAAATTTGACATTAAATTTAAAATATTTCACGATTGCTTTGAATTTTTAATATAATTTCGAATTTCTAAGAAATATTTCACCTTAATAAAAATTTCGCCAAAATTCATAACATAAAATGATATTTAATAAAAGGCTGAAGAGAGATAAATAAAATATACCCACAACATTGGCATAAAATGTATCTTTAATTATCCCCATTCTTACAAATGCTTTCATCGTTTTTGCATTGAGATTCATTTATTAATACATTTTTCATGCCGCTTTCTGCTTTTCAGCAATCAACTCCCACTTTCCAGAGTGAGTAGCCGAACAAGACATAGTCATTAGTTGCTAAGCAACGCAACGATCTAAGCGCGATTGGAAAGCATTCCCGAGAATCTCAAGAATTCAATGTTGGAAACCAAAACAACAAATAACATCTTTAAAGTTCCAAAATAAAGGGAACTTCTTTAAAGTTCCAGAAGTTCCAAAATAACGTAACGCAGACATGTTTCACAATACTTTAACGATTTGAGATGTTACCAACCAACTTGGCCTACCACCCTCAGAGGTATCATTTCACATAGAAAACATTGCAACCATTACATATTTAATGTGTCGCAGCTGTTATTAGTGAGCACGAATGATTTTTCTTTGGGTCAGAATTTGGACTCCGTACTTTCCGATAACGAGAACGACATCCTAACCGCCTAACCAGTTCTTCACGGCTCGATTCCACTATGTTACTAGCGAACACCGAATGATGCGAACGAATCCTGTTATCAAATGGTTCATGATGTGGCTGAGCAATCCGTCATTGCCATGCGCACAATATGCATGTCATTACGTCAGTGAAGCAATGAGGAGGGTGTGATTGATACGGTTGTCCCATCGTTCTTTCCTGGATTCAGCGTTTATAGATCTGGATCAGCTGTTGACCAAACAGATTTCTCAGAAGGATAATCCACAACCTTTATAGGCTCCTATTCTTCTTTGTTGAACATAGAACTTGCTTGAAAGATGATCCATATTTTCTAAGAGTGGCATAGTTAAACGTCTGACTTTAAAAAAACCAACCGAAAAATGTTATCGTATTTCAAATTGTTAATCTCTTATTTCTTTATGTAGCTCTTCGGGTGGCATTACAATCTCCTGCGTTGTGCGTATGCGCTGCATTGCTAATAATTTCCATATCTCATCCCCGCAAAAGCGTGATATAAATTTCACATGATTTGCATGCTTTTTTCAGGGTGTTACATTTTTGGAAGCCAGCAATATATTTTGCATAAATTAAACTTGCTGTTCTAATTTTAAAGTCTCCTGAAGGATTTATACGTTAATCTCATATGCATTCGTCATACACATCCTTGTACAAGTTTGTTCAAAAAATGGAAAAAATTTTAAGAATTTTCTTTATTTTATTATTTATTTATGTTAAATTTCGTAAATTATAAATCATTATTTGATATGCTAGAGAATGAATGAAATTTATATTTTTAACATGCTCCTTGAAGGTTTGCTATCAATGATACAACAAATTTTCACCAAAAAATTTGTATATTCTTATAAATGTCTTTTCAGATTTGTTTCGAAAATTAGAAACAGCCTATAGTTGAAATATATAAAGACCTTGGAATACATTGTTGTTGAAAATAAAACTAAAACGCCGCGTGACATTAAACTTTATTTTTCTTTCTATTATATGTTATGATAGACGCTTGCTTTTGCGAACATCTAATTTACTTACTTTAACGATTTTACGAAGTTGAGGATCAAAATAACATGATCCCCTAGACGCAATGATAACTCTAATTCACATTTAAGAATGGCATATTTTAAAAAAATTTGTACTAACTTATTTTCCATCCTTTTTAATATATATATATATATTCAAAAAATGTATACACACTTTAAACTATTGTAGTTTTCCCGCTCTACAAGGCTAATGTTATATTTCTTCGCCAGGTGCCAGCATAATCGTCCCTCAATGTTATATTATCAGTTGGAATTTGTAATATCAACATGGGGAACGTACGTTTGAGTTTTGAAGAACGTAAGCAGGTTATTAAGTGCTACTGGAAGTTTGAGAATGTAAATGAAGTTCAAAGACAGTGGAGAAGGGAGTATGATACAGAACCACTTTCAAGATTAACAATTACACGCATACGAGACAAATTCGAAGTTCATGGAACAGTGTGTGATGTGCATAAAGGTCATTCAGGTCGGCCTCGAACAGCTATTGATGCTGCAGGTCAACAATTTGAACAGTATTAACATTTGTTATTTATGTTTCATTTACATTGGACTTTCAGCTTTCTATTTTCCTGAAATTTAGCTTTGTAGAACGGTAAATATATTTTCTATGGAAGTTCAAAGTGTGTATACATTTTTTGAAGCACCCCTGTATATATATATATAGACAGAGAGAGGTTTGATCAAAAAAGTTTCTTTTAAGGGGAAATACTTATTTTTCACTTTACTTATACGAACTTTTGACTTTAAGAACTATTTTACTGGCTCTTATGAGTGCGTAAAAACGAGTGTTGAATCAGAATAATTATTTTAAATGAAATAGAATATTTTTTGGGTATATCATTTCTTTGCATGAAGATAAATACAGCTTGTGCGATATAAAGTACCATATGTTTAAGTGGAATTTTTCCAAATTTGTTTCGCCGGAGAATCCAGTAGTCATAACTCCTAGATTAAATAATAATAAATAATGCTTTGTTTTATATAATGTAAAATATCACAAAAATGTTTTCATTAAGCTACATTAGCGTTAATATGAGGATAAAATTGCAATATACGTAAATAATTCTTTTGTACTGTGATTCCCGTCCGTTAACTCGACAGTTGTGAATACAAATCACCCTTATTAGAATATTGTTCTTTACGTCTGTCGATTTGTTCTCTGTTTGTGGTTTCTCCAGAATGCTTTATTTGCTTTGGACAGAATCTCTACACACTGTTAAGATAAGTAAATTGTATTCTGATGAATTGATTTACTTATCTTCCCAAGGTGTTAGCTGGGCGGTGATTGGGCTAACCCCTTGGGATGATGAAAACTCACCAAGTCCTGCGCGGCAATAGTGCATGGAACAGTGCACTATTTATCACCTCTGTCTGCGGAGCAGTTGCGGCATCACTCCGCGATGAATTGAAGTGACCGGTGCTATTAATTTACGGCAAGTGGGCCGATGAGATTCGTTCGATTCGATGAAAAGAGAGTGAGTGTTGTGATGATGCTATGCCATACAATTTTATATTCTATTCGTATGGCAAAGCTGTTGTTTTGCTTCTATATATAAAACATACACTATCATTTAATAATTTTTCCTAACGATAATGTACTTTTTCTTTTTAAGCCATAAAAAAACCGAAGAAAACCCATACATAAAAATATTTGTATAGAAAGACTTGTTTAATTCTTTAAAAATTTTGGATAGTATATTTAAATGAAATTGATATGAAATGTATTTTACGGATCATATAATATTTTTTCTCTCTGGGACATTCCAGTAACTTTTATTAAATGCCACAAAATTAGCAGATACAATTTATAATTTCAGTTTTAGAAATTTAAGGTTTAGTTTTTTCTCTAGTAAAAATTAAATTTTCCTAGAGACCATATTCATTAATTTTTTTAAGTAATTTATTATTTTAGGCAAAATAAAATTTTAATTAGCAGATTGTTAAGATTTTCCAATTGAAATTTAATTGTAAAAATATGAAAAATTTTATCATTTATTTTGCTTTTATAAGATATATATTATTTTAACAACTCCTCATGAAAGTCACCTTAGAAACTTATTTTGAAAATGAAGATTAAAATTATAAGATATTCATTTAACTCTTCTTCCAATATATTTGAAATCACAGAAATATATTATTATAGAACACATTTCTAAACTACAGGCTTTGATAAATTTAAAACACAACATTGATTCTATTTTAATTTAGAACACTGACTACTTTGATTCTATGGTCTTTAATTTACTTTTGATATTGTTTTTTAGCAATTTTATATAAATAGCAGAACAATGTACTTAAATATGAATATTCATGAAATTTTTCAAAAGCAATATTTGCACAGCTAAGGGTAATAAAAAATGAGATACAAAATTTTGGTAATAAGTATTAAATTTATTATTGTAATAAGATTAAGATTCAGTTATATTCTCAAATAAAAAACTGTTCCAATATGCGTGTGATTGCACATTTTATTTTTATATTTGTTAAACTCTCAACTTCAATATTTATGAATTTAATTAAAAAAATTTTCACAAAAACATATTACTTGCAATTCTTATTCTGATTTAATTTTACAAGTACAAAATAAATATTAGCTTGATAACAATGTGACAGAATTAAATAAATAGGTATTTTAAGGATATGTACTTGTTATTTATTTATAAGAATTGATAGTACTTACCGAAATATTCTGTTATAAATGATTACAAAAAATGATATTATTAATAATAGCTAATTTCAGAGCGGTAAAATAATTAGTAGTAAAAAAGTAATGGTTAAACACAATTATTTGCAAATATGGCTGCCACGCATTGTAGACTTTTTTACTTAGTCTACGAATGATTTGTTTCTTCAATCTCTTTGGTAAATACTATGGCTGCCATTTAAAGACCACTCCATCAGCAGACTATGTCGAGCACAATATGCAGTAGAAAAACCAGTGACCGTTTCATATAAAAGATACCGGCCTCAGACAGATGAGAAAATTCGGTGGAAAGTGCGTTGCCAATGAAACCAGTGAATATCCAGTGTAATACCAAAAGGCCTCTGCTACTTGGGTAGTCCACAAAAATCAACTATTTTATTTAGTCAGAGAATAAACAGTTGTACAATAGTGGTACAAGCGTAAAACTTCGAATTATTAAAACGATGTAAATACTTCAAACTGTATTTTTAAACTAATTTTATCAATCAATCAATCAATCATTTATTTGAAAAATTTATTTGAATTTTAATTAGTGTTACTTTTCTACTTTTACCCCAAGCTTTTAGTGATAACTTATTATGTTGTACTCGAAAAAATGTAAATGTACAAATAATAACGAAAAAAATAATTGAAGAAATCAGTCAACCGTCTCTTTTAACGGTCCAACTTAGTTAGAAACATATTAGACGCGGTGCTTTTTTTTGCCGTTAGATTATTTCTCCGTTATCGTAAGTAAAAAAGATCAAGAATTACTTTAATTAAAATTAAAGTGTGCCGTGATCTAACTCTACAAATCTTCGATATTAGTAATCAAAACTTTTATTTATTGCCAATTATATAATTTTAAATTTCAGAGTAAAACATGAGGCATTTATTTAGATGGTATTTGAAAAATTTGCGCTTTCACCCATGGAAAACTCAACTTCTTACTACAGGTTTTAATTTTTTCATTTATTAATTTGCAACTGAAAAAAAAATTTTTTTTCTAGTTTCATTATAAATTATATAATACCAATTTGTTTTAAATATTGTTTGAGTGTTTTCAAGTTAAATTTATTACTGTAATTTTACCATGTTTTGTCTTTATTTGTAGCATTCTTGTATAAAGCAATTATCTTGATCAAATAAGCCATGTTTCTTTACATATACTATTTATTTATTAAAATTCAAATTAATGAGTATGAAAGTTTTGAGTATGTTAGAGTAAGGTGACAAATCTTAAACATAAGTGAAATATAAATAATGATTCAGAAGTACTCACAATTTTTGCCATTGCTGTAAAATATTACAAATGAATATAAATTTTGTTCATTATTTTTATTTCCAAATATATACTTATTACTGAAGTATATAAAAGAAACAAAAATAAAATTTCTGGAATTTTGCTTAGAAATATACTAATACTAGCAATAAATTATTACAAAATATTAATTGGAAATTACTCAGCCTAATCTCAGTTGAAAACAACTATTATTATATATATATTTTTTTCAATTTTCTGTATTATGGTAACATAGCCTTGTTTTTTTAATAAAACTCTAATTTAAAATTTTAATTGTTAAATGTTAATTAAATTTTTAAAACATTTCAATGAAAAAAATAGTTATCAAATATCTGAAAACTACTATTAAAATAATTACATAAATTATTTTCTGTTAAGGCTTAAAATATTATTTAATTATCTAATTAGAAGCATATTTAGTTGAGTTGGCAGTAAGATGATTAGGGTTCTGGCCTTTGGCCCAAGTTTGTGGGTTTGAACCCTTCCTTAGTCTTGGATGTTTGTAATGGCTCAGAATTTACTTCAGACAGTATGTCCCTGCAAATCAGCCCTCCTATACAAAAAAGTGACTGTTGAGTGATAAACTGGACCCAACCTAGAAACAATGTTAAGATACTTGTAAGTTTTTCAACCAATAATTAAGGCTTTAGTGATGTAGTTCTGAAAGATATTCTTGTCATCTGGACATCTGTATTTGAGCCATCCATATCAGAAAAATGCATTAAAATATTTTATTTATAGGGAAAGAATGATTAAATTATTATTATACCATATGAGTTTATAAATAATATAAATATTTGATCTGTAGAATTTTTTATAATATATTTTCCTTATATTTATCATAATAATGCAAATTTAATCAAGTAAAAATGTTTGGTTTCATTGTTCAAATATACATTTTAATTAATATGAAATGACTTTTATTTCAACCAGTTTTCTTGAATTAAAATATTTCATAACCAGTTATCGGGGAGTAAAAACTGTAAGCTTATTTCGTATTTTATTTTTTATTTTTATTTATTTATTTTATTTTTATTTACTTTTTATTTTGCAAAATAATTTTCGTTACCAAATTTATTAATAAATGATGTTAAGTTTCTTAAAAAAATTCTTGTACAATGTGTTTTCCTTATTTTATGTATACATTTGTATTTTGATGCCTTTGCATCTTCTAACAAATATTTCTGTTTTCTACAATATATAATGATACTTTTTTTTTCTTAATTTTGATACTTGCATAGTCATCTGAATTTCTCTACTGTTGGAAGGTGAAGGGAAAATAAAATTTAAATGTGTTATAATTACCATCAAATGTAACTATTTTTTCATTAGTGATAGATGCTTCTTTTTCTGCCATTTATTTTTATTTGTAATTTATCTTTGCTAGGTTTTTTGATGGCATCAAGTGATGTGATAGCCCAAACATATCTTGAAGAACGTAAAATTTTTGATTTGGAGTTACAACGTGTGGCAAGATTTGGCTGTTTGGGTACCTGTTATGTGGTAAATATTTTTAAAAATATATTACTATTTTTATTTATTTATAATTTATGGTTTAAAGCTGAAATATCCATTGTACATTGGTGTATCAATTTTAAAGGAAAAGTTTGAAAATAAAAATTTAATGTTACAGGCAAAAACATGGAAATAATCTGATTTCGAAACTAATGACTAAAACTAGTGAAAATGAAAAACTCACTGATATTAGAAATTTTTGAAATTATAATACTGGGTAAAATCCAATGAGTCAGTATGAGTTTGTCACTATTTCAAATTTTCACATCAAACACTTCACAATTGTCTCACCCATCTAACTAACCCATCTAACCTTGCCCAATATATAGTTTTCAAAATCCTGATCTTGCTCAAACTTGATTTTTAAATATTGTAATCTTGCATTGTTTTAGCTTTCAGATATATCATTACAATTACTACAGAAGTATTACAAAATTAATTACTAGAAACTAAGATCACAATGGTTACCTATTACAAAACAAATATAAAATTACCAAATATTATGCAGTCTAGAGTGTGAAGCAACTGAGTAATAATGCTGAATCAATAACATAAATAACATATATTTTTATAAAATTTGGATTTTAATTGTTTCCAGTGATGCCTTAAAAAAACATCAGTGTAAACTCAATCCAACCCTAGAGAGAAATAATACTAAGTTAATAAAGTAAATGATGTATATTTTTTTAAAAACTCAAGTTTCAATTAAGCATTACAATTCTCAAAATCTAAATACATATATGTGAAATATTACATAGCACATAATATATTACATAAAATATTACATAGCACATAATATATTATATAAAGTATAACCTGCAACAGAAATATTAATCAAATACAAGAATTAAAAGTTCTCACTTAATCATCATTTCTTGTAAAAAAGTCCACACTAGTCAGAAAATGAACACATTTAATGGCCTCTAAAAATTCTCCTACTATGTTATCAAAATGGGTACACCTGTATGTATACTCCACAAAGTGGAAATCAAATCGACCTGATACGCGATTTATTCCCTAAAAGGATTTCTTAATTGTCGACCAGGTGCCTTAGATGGCAGTTGTATGAGCAACTGCATCCAGGTTTTTAAATGCCAAACTATGGTTAAGTGTTCAAAACTCTCACCTCAGAGATAGTTTTAGCCTTTCCAGCTGTCGGATATTAAAACAGAACACGGAATCGTTTTATACACATAAAATGATTTTTGGAAATAGAAATTTCTCCTTAAAAACTTATTCCTATTTAATAAACTCAAAATAATTTTCATTTGAAAATTTATCGAATTTGTAGTTATAAAGATAACTACAAATTCGATAAATTTTCAAAATAAATTTCACATTTCATATGCTTAATGAACGCACCAATTAAGGAAAACAAAAGACTTCAATAGGGTTATTAGCACTCCAAACAAATTTCACTTATGAACACAATCAAGTTACATCATAAAATCACATGAATACATTCCAGCCAAATAAACCACAGTTTGGTTTATTTAATGCCATATTGGCTCCTAGAATTCAGTCTGATACTGTATACAATCGTGGACATCTTTTGTATATTTCCTAATTGGTATCAAAAATTATTTGAGAGATATTTAAACGTTTTTTTTAAATTTTATGTGTTAAAATTATCCAGCAATACTTAGTTATTCAAAAGTCAATTTGTCTTAATCTGACATATATCATTCACATTTAAATAAATAAATTTGATGTCAAAAAGTAAGTTTCAATATTTTCTTATAAATTTTAAGTTAATATACTAATTAAAAATTCTTCCTTAAAAACTAATACAAAAATCTTATATGCTGATACCCTGTTCTTTGTTGGATGTTTCCCATTCAGCATATGAATTAGTTAAGGAAAAGTGATTGAGGATTGTGACAACAAAAGTATATATAGTTCAAAAATCATATTGTTCGCCTAACTCCAAAGCTAGCAGTTTTGTATCCCAGGAATTAATATGATATATTATGCTGGTGATATTGCTACTATAAAAAGATTTATATGGGTTTAGTACAATTTTAGCCTGAAATATACAAAAAATTTAATTTACATAAATTCTCTTTTAGAAAATATTCAAATACAAAAATAGCCACTTTTTAATGTTTTTCTGTTAAGACTTAACTGTAACTATTTTTAACTCAATCAAATGTAACAAAAAATATCTGATAATTTAGATACACTAAAAATAGTAATTCTACTTATATACAAAATTTTAATTTTAATTATTTTTGTTATAATATAAACCTATTTAACCATGAGTATAAAAGTTCACAAAATAAGCCTGCCATTTTAATCATATTTCACACAATTATGATATTTAAAATTCAAAGAAACTATAATATCAACTAATTATAATTCTATTAACGTGAATTACTACTTAAGCCAGATGAACGAATGCAGCTTTTGATTTTATTTTTAAATTAAAAATAGTTAAAATTAATCTAAATAAACGATATGTCATTTACAGCAAACTGAAAATAATAGAAGCTTCCAGGGGTTATTATTTTTACTATTGTGGAATACGCTTAATTTTGTAAGTAATTCATTTGAATTAAAAATTAACAGAAATTCCACAACTGGGCATAATGCTGATATGTGTACCTCTTAATTAAATTTAACTTAAAAAAATTGAAAACAGAAATTTATTATCTTGTATCAATCATTATGCTCCTATTTTTAAAAACTTACTTTGTTTTTGTAATTAATTTAGTTTAACTTTCCTATTATATGGATAATTTCTGAAGAAAACTTTCAAGATATGAATTACAAATAATAATTAAAAATAGATTTTTTAAATGAGTGATTAAAATTTTTAGTATAGTAAAAAAGAAAATTTTTAGTCATTAAAAAAAAAAAAAAAAAAACCCTTCATATGTAAATAAATACACTTCTGCAAATAATTCTGTATCATACGCTTGTCTTTTGTTGGATTTTGTAGCTTTTTTCCAGTCACTTTTTGTACAAAATTTTCTATTTACATATTCTTTTTTGATTTAAACATTTTGTACAATTCAGTCCTTGTTTTCATACATCTTTTAAAGTTTTGTTAACTAACAATTTCTGAAAACTTTTGAAGTTTATGATAAAATTTGATCACTTTTTCTCATAGTGAATGAAATAAAATAAATATTTACATACATATACTTTCTATCTTATGGCCTTTTATTATTTAGAAAAAAAATAACCTGTAACCTAGTCTTCAGGTAAAAGTACCTGAAGACTAGGTT
>JAPDSC010022368.1:37886-75070 GCA_026290005.1 Latrodectus geometricus | reverse complement strand
TTGGCAAAGCATGTCCTTTTGGACCTTGTACCAGAAAACCCAACCAACCGATCTCTTTGTATAAAACATTAAGTTTTGTCTTGTGTACTTAAAATAACTCTCATATATACTAAACAAAAATACTACAGCTTGTTTTTTAAAAATGTTTATTCTAAAAATTTGCAAATCAAAATTGGATTTGGTGATTTTGATTTTATGGTTTATCAATAATTCCATCAGACAAAGAAATTTTCACTAGTTTAAAATTTAATATACTTATTAAAGTTAAGAAATCATTTAACAAAGAAAATCCTACAAAAGAAAATAAGTTGAGGTTGTAGTCTTCATCATCGATACCTAATGTTATTCCAGGATTTAGAAAGACATACATTTTGGCCATTTTTTTAACGCTGAAATTTTTTTGGAATGTCAGGAAATATTCTATTGAATGAAAATAGTATTTATTTTTGTACTCAATAAAGTGGCAGTTCCATTCCAATTCTAAAAAAATTTTCCTAAATTATGTTGGGTGATTCAATAAAAGTGCCAAGTTCTTTGCATAAGATTTTATCTAAATTTAAATCAACAATTGATTCCTTTCATTTCCTTATTAATACCATCTAAAAGGCACATAATTTCTTAACAAACTGATGTACATCAAGACCTTACACTTGTGATTAGTTTTAGGCATCTATACAGCAGCCTAAATTGCAAGAAACATTGAAATGAAAATGACTGCATCAGGGCAAGCAAAGTCACATTCATGTATTTAAGCTTTCATCTATTTCTGTTAGCTTTTCTAGCATTGTCAAATTTTGTAATTATGATTTTGTCTCCTGTTTAAACATCACCTCTTGACTCAACATATATCTTGAATCCTTTTTTAAATTTCACTCTTTAAAACTTCAAACCAAGTAAAAGATTTTTCTTATTTTCTAGTTCTATTTGTTACTCTCTTTTTAAAATACTCAGCTTTATATTTAAAGCTACAGTTTTGTTTTCTATCCATAAACTTTTTTCACAATATTTTAGACAAGCTATCAGCATTCCTTTGTAGGGAACATCAAGTTTTTCACTTGTGTACTCAAAATAATTCACATATATAATAAACAGAAATACTACAGTTTGTTTTGTTTTTTTTTAAAAAAAAAGATACAGAAAATTTGCTATCTCAATAATCCTAACCAAACAAAAGGAAACTCTGTGTTTGAAAGTTTATTACTCTTGTTAAAAGTTAAAGAACCATTTAATAAAAAGAAAATCCCACATACAATGAATTTAATGTGGAAATATAAGTGAAAAGTTTTTAATTGAATGAAACTCGGCTGTCACAGCAGGATATACTATCAAAATTCATCACAGTTGTGTAAAATTTTATTTTTAACTTAAAAGAAACTAATAATTTTTATTTCTTTCTAGAGTCTTAAAAATAGCCACTACAAACTGAAATATCCATTATTAACATAAAATATGAATTAGGTTGTGTAGGAAAGATATTTACATTTTAAATCAAACATGAGAATTATTATAGAGAGCAGAAAGCATCATGTTTTGAGAGTTTATACCATGAATTTTAATCATAACTTCATTAAAGATAAATCCTTATTATGTATAATGTAGTGTATTATTCACAACAAATTAAGATCCTTCTAAAATATCTAGAAGAAAACAACAAATATCTATTAAATATTGTTAAAGTAAATAGTTTTTAATTAATTTTGTAAATTAATTAATTTTTATAATTATAAATTTAATCATGAAATTTTAGCTATTTGAAAAAAACATTGCTAAAAATTACAAGAAAATAATTTTGAAATTTCGTACTGTCTGTTGTGAGTTAAACTTGATAGAGTTAACAATGCAAATGCAAAATATTGTTTAGAGAAAAAAAATTAATTTGGGAAAAAAAAATTTGAAAAATTTAAAATTAGTGAAAAGAGTGGTGTAAGTATTGAGCACATGTAAAAAGAACAAACTATTGTTTCATTTGTTTAAAATTGATAAAACTTGATTTCTTTGAAATTATCATTTATACTAGTAGCAATGATTCCTCAAGTTTGTTTGAAAAGTAATTTAAGTTGCTTATAGCAGCACATTTTATACTGAAAAGTAATAAAAGTTATTTTATTTCATATTTGTATGTGTGCAATCTTTGCATAAATAAAAATGAACAAATATAAAAGTAAGAAGTTATTAAGAATTTCAATTTTATTTAATTGGAATTTTAGTGCAAACAAACTTGTTGAAAATTGAGGAACATAATTGCATTCTGTTGAGGCCATTTTATTTTGAACAAATTATGCTATTTCATCTTTTCAAGTGAAGGCAAAAAAAAACCTCTGATGATATTTTATTATACTTCAAAAATTCTTTTCTAGATTGCTGCTTTTGGCATCTGTGACACATAAGTTTTTAAATAAATAAAATGGTTATACTCTGGAATACAAAAATATAAATAGTATACACATCAATCTCTATGCAAAATTTACAATTATTTGTAAAAATAGTAATGTTTTAAAGCAATAACAAAAATGAAGGAAATTAATTTAAGCTATTCTGTATAGTGTAACATGAAATGATCTATTACTTAATATAACAAAAATAAATTTAAAGCTATTTTATCAGTAGAAGAAGAAGCCAGTATTTGTAGGTTCTTAAATGGCAGATACTGAATATTATGCAGATAAATACTTTAGACTGTTTATATGGTATAAAAGTTAACCTTACATGGCTAGTGTATTATCTTGTCTTGTAAATCACTGAATCAAAATCTTCTTCTTTACATGCTGAATGGTTGATATATATTGAGAATATGCTGGTAGTTGAAGTGGGGTCAATTGTGTATTGAAGGCCATTATATTATGACCATTGTATGAGCAGATATAGTTTTGCTGAAATATAGCTCCAAGTGTGTTTTATCAGAAAATTAAAATACTTAGCTTCATTTCTTCTCTTGTATAGTGACAGCTGTTCATGGTTTTCCTATTTTACAACTTAAATTTTTAATTTATATTGTGTCAAATATTTTTTCTGATGTTAAAATATTTGAATTGCTGGTATAATTTTATATTCATATTATTTATTTCTGGTATATTTTTATACTCATGTTATAAAAATAAAAGCTATGTGATAAACTCACTAATATCTGAAAAGGATATATAAGTTTGAAACAAAAACGCAAACTATGTTAATGAAGATTTGATAAAAATATTCCAGAGATTACTGACTTTGATGATGTAGATACAATTATAATGAAAGACTATATTTCAGGTGACAGTAATGGTTGAATTCTGACATTAATTATAATTTTAACAAGGATCCTGGCAATGATTCTAATGATTTTGTTGATAAACATTCAAATATTTATACTGATGATTCCTGACAACTGTAATAATGGTTATAATTCTGGTTATATAATATTGAAAATATTGTATATCGTTTATATTAATGAAAAAATTGTCCTAGCTCAAATACTTACTTAAGTTTTATATTAAAAAAGGTATTATCATTCATTTTACTTAATAGATTTTTATATATTATCAGTGTAATTCTAGACAAATTTATTTAATTTCACCTTTGATTGCAGGAAAATAAATCTCAAAATTACTTGATTCCTTTTTCTCTTTTGTTTCATTCCTATTATAGGAATAAAATTTTTTCATGAGCAAGATTAGAGGAACAAGATATTTTATGCATTAGATTAATATCAACAAAACTTGGAATTTTGATATTTAGTTAAATATCTGATTAATTATATTCTCAATAAAATTAAATCCTTTAATTCAACAAGTGATTATTCCATGATTATTTTTATATAATTTTTAAAAAGTGAGTCACATAATATAATGAAATAAGTATATACTACTTGTGTGTTTTAAAAATTGAAATGATTTTACATTATATAATTGCAAATATTTCAATTTCTTGTTTTTATTTTTTTAAATCAACTCCTAAATTGAAAAAAGGTATGAATTCTATAAGAGAAATAAAA
Organism: Latrodectus geometricus; assembly: GCA_026290005.1. Taxonomy (NCBI): domain Eukaryota; kingdom Metazoa; phylum Arthropoda; class Arachnida; order Araneae; family Theridiidae; genus Latrodectus; species Latrodectus geometricus. The sequence continues at coordinate 71,100 of JAPDSC010022368.1, read as the reverse complement.
TTTAATTATTAAAAAATCCCTATCAATTATATATAAAAATATTAAATATGTTCCTAAAATATCAGTGTAAATTTAATATACTTTAAATTTATTATTTTTTTACATGAATTGATTTTAAATTAATCACTTTAAAAATTGAATTAGATATATATTTTTTTTTAAATATGAATGAATTGTTTTTTAATATGCCTATGTGAAAATTACTCATGTATGATGTAACAGTTCTTCAAGTCTTTTTAATATTTAGAGTTTTTCAGTATCAAAATGAATAGAAACAAAATTTATCAAAATGTGAAGAAATGTATCATTGAAAAATATTATTTTGTAAAAGCAGGCAATTTTTTTAGTCATGAAATGTTGAATATTCTATTTATCTTTGAAAAATATTGTTAATTTCATAAAAACGTTTCTTTAGTTCTAAGTTTCTTGGAGTTACAGATTTAGAACTTATATCAATTACAATATTTACATCATTTTTTTTTTCTATTTTTACTTTAAAAGTTGTTTTATTTTCATGTACAATTTGAAGTTACTAGCAATACACTTCACAATATTGCTAAATTTTGATGTTATTGGAACTTGACAGAAAATGCAAAAAGTTGATATTAAATAAAAACTAAAATTCACAATAGAAATTTGGCAAAATATATCAGTAGCTGAAAGCCTGATAAGTTTAATTGCTTGATGAACTTAACATAAATGATCATTATAGTGTTGCTTTAAAAATATCTTTTAATTTTCTTGAAAAATTTTTCTTAAAGTTATTCTTTTAAATCATTTTATTCAAGTTGTAACTATTCAAGATTTATATTCAAGTTCTAACAATATCTTTCTATATTATTGTGATTATAATTTATCTTCTAAAGAAATTCATGAGCTACATAAGCAAATTTAATACTCATTTATTTTAAATCTGTATCTTAAATCAAATTTATATGCATTCGATTATACCCCATCTACATATATAACGATTAATTATAGTTTATTTCTAAGGAAGATGTGAAATAAAATTTGGTAAATCTATAAATTTGTTATTAATTGTTCACTAATAATATACCTTATTGTATTGTAAATTATTTGTAGAGTACTTGCTATAAAGTTAGTGGTTTCTTTTAATGTTTTTAGATATATTTAAAAATTATGAAAATATGAATGGGTAATTTCTTTTGTAGGCTGTTTTTACCCCTGTTTTTCTTGCTAGTTTTCTTATTGTTGCTGGACTGTTGCAATTTCAACCATGGACTTCAATTAAGAAGAAAATTAATGAAGTAAGTGTACTCTAACTTTTTATAAATAATTTTTTTTAAATCTAAGTTTAACACTTAAAAATTGTGTGCAAAATTAATTTTCTTACATGTATATTTTATTTAATTAAGTAAATACAAAATTTTTTTCTGGTTTAAACTTTGTAAAACTCATCTAAAATATTACTTAATTAATTTATGTAGATATAAAATTTTTTCTAGTATAAACTTTGCAAAACTTTCACTTGGAATGTTACATAATTGCAAATTTTAATTCATGATCCACTTATAATAAGCAATTTTTTTTTTCAGGATATGAATGAATATTATCTTTTTTTCTCATCTTTTACATATATTTTTAATAATGAATATTTTTCAATTTTTATCAATTGGTCAAATTTAGTTAAAATGTGTGCCAGCTCTTTGTAAAATAGAATTATTATCTACTGTCAGTCATTAGTTAATTTTTTAATTTTTTGAATATTTTTCTCTCATTTGAAATTTTTTAAGGCATTACTTATTATAAAAGTTATATATTTTGTTGCTCAAACAAATACATACTGTTGCATTCCCATTTTCCATTGTTTTGAGGAAAATTTATTTTGTGAAAAATAGTGTAAAGTACTGTTCTTTTTATATCCAGATTTAACATGTGTGTGTGTGTGTGCGTGCGTGCGTGTGTGTGTGCTTACATACAACAAATGATACATTCCAAAATGGTTTTTGCTACTTAACTGAAATTTTATTAAACAGTTAATAATTGTGATTTATGGTTATTTTTTCACATAATCATTATTCTTTCCTGAATTGTTAACTAAAACTTAATCATATACTAATGTATCTTACGAACAGTTTATTGATTTCAAGTGGAGTAACATTATTCAAGTGTGAAAGCATACTTTCCAATGCTAATATTCTATCTTAATTATAGAGACCCAGAACTGTTAAAGTGCTAGGAATATTTGTCTTCCAGGTTAGCATAAACAATATATGGTAAAGATGCAAAATCGAGACAATTGATTTGTGCTGACAGTTTCATTGTCTGTAAAATATCTTTGAGCTATAATGAAAAAAAAGATCAATTCAGTTAATTTCTTTAGAAATGTTTAAAATATTTAATAAAAGTTTATACATCTTGAAAATGAAATGTTTGCTACTCAAAATGTTGAGTACTTTGCCTTTCTTATTTAGTTTTGCAACACACATAATTTTGGTTTTATAGTTAAACATTAGAGTACAATGAGTCATTCGTAGTAACAGCATTTTTCAGATTCTCAAGATCTATTTCTTTCCACTACTTTTAAATAAGTCCTACATACTGATTTTTTTTATTAACTGTTTGACCGAGCTGGCAGCAGAATGGTTAGCACTCCTGTCTTCAGTTCAGCTAATGGGTTTCAGTTCTACCATCAGCATGAATGTTTTTCATAGTTTGGATTCTACTTTAAACTACTGATTCCTGTATAATTATATCTTGCATGCACAAGATTATTATTTAAGAGACAAATCTAATCAAAACGTTCATTAGCAATTTGATGTATATAACTCTTAAAATAATGTTTGAATAATCAATGAACTTGTCATTTAAACTTGGGAGAAATAAGTAATATTTTACTATTTGGAGTTTAATGATGCAATAAAACCTTTACTCTTGTTAAAGTCTTATATGAAATTAGTGTCTTCTAAGATAGATCCATAAAAAGGCTTATACTTCCCATGATGCCACATTGTGCACAATAAACCTGAGCACAGAAAAGGAAAGGTGTGTTTTCAGATAAATCCTGTTTCTGTTTTCAGCATCGTGGTGGTTGCATCTGCGTTTGACCTCATTGGGGACAGTGCATATTGCAGGTATGAAATGCTTTTCGATTCACAACTTAGTTTTCTTGTTCTCATTTACTTCACTTTGAACAGTAGTCGTGCAATTTCAGATGCATTTATGCATAAAATAACTTTACCTTTTATTTGTGCTCTGCAAAATGATACTCTTCAGCAAGATAATCTATGGTTGGAAGTTTTCAGCTTTTATGGACATTCCTTGATATAGAAAGTATAAGGCTGTTTCTATGGTTTGCATCTTCACATCTCACCAATGGAAAGTGTCTGGTCAATGATTACCAAGTAGCGAATTTATCATTATTACCTGTCACAATGATTGATGATCTTCACGATGATCTCATGCATTGTGTTTAGACTACATGGATAGCTGTTCCTATAAATACTATGGAATTACTGTTTGACTTAATGTTCAGCCATATAAGTGATGTTACCAGAGGTTTGCTGTTCTAAGTACTAATTTCTTAGAAATTCCAAATTTCTTAAAAATTTAATCTCTTGTTTTTTTCTGGTACAATATATTTTTAAATAAATTTCTTGAATTTGAATTTCTTAGTGTTACAATTTCAGTGGTTCTTGTGTAAAATAAATCCATAGCTTAACTTTTAAACTAGAAATAATTTTCTAATTATACTGAAACTAAGGAATTATTGTTACTGGATCATGTCTTTAATACAAATATAGTAATTTTTGTGTAGTAATTTGTATAAAAATATAGTAATTTATTATTTTTTGCAGGATTATTTCACAATTTTGAAACAAAATTATAAGGTAAGATATCAAATGTTTTTATTAAGAATTAAACATTTTAATGTTTTGATTTTTTATTCCATTTATAACTAGGAATTTTTTTTAATTATTTACAATTTTGTGTCTTTTATTTAAGTATTGTTTTGGAAGGAGAATGTAATAAAAGAGGGGAAATAGAGAAATGAAGAATAATAGAAAAAATAAAGAACTTAAATTTCATTAAAATTACTTACAATTTCTCTAAACATCTAGTTATTTCTGTTTGGTAACATTTTTTTTTTTTTTTTTTTTTTTTTAAAAACAAAATTTTGCATGTTTTCAGTGCCATAATCAACTATTAGATTAATTTTTTCTTTCATACTTGTTCATTTATGCATGATTTAATACTATTGACAGTTGGAATTGTGAAAATTATTATAGTTTAAGTCAGTGAATCATAATTAAATAATATCAGAAATTTAAAGTTCTCAAGAAATATTTGCTTATAGTTTCTTGTACTTAGTTATTTTGTACCTAAGTTATTGATAAAAAATTGCATTTATTGACTTAAATAAATTTAGTGTGGTTGGTTATTGCATGTTAGTGTTTAGAATGCATATTTATATTTTTAGCCATTTATATATAAATGACTAAAAATGTACTCCTATCTCTAGAATTTGTCTCAGATAAGGTTTTTCAGTTTTTAAATTTTTTCTTTTTATTATTATATAATAAAATAATTTCTTAAGTATGTCATGAATGATTAACATAATAAACAGCATGCATCACCTTTTGTTTAACACCTTAGCATGTATACTCGAATTAATTCAAGTGTGTTAAATAGTGCATTAAAAAACTGTGTATTGAGGGGTTAATTATCTAAGTGGTGCCAAATTAGTTGATTATATTTAAATACTATATATTACAATAGCTGTAGGTACATTACACTTTTGTAAATGATCGTTGTTGTATACAAGTATTATATATTTTAATTATTTATTACTGGCTTTAAATAAGATGGTTTTACTTCATTGGAATATATATTATCTCTAATACAAAGGTAACTGGAAATTAGATTGTCTGCTATAAATTTCAGAAAAATTGAAAAAAACTCTTTTAATTTATACTATTTCCATACTAGTATAAAAGTTGGATAACATAGATTTATTAAGAATTTTTATGCATTTATAAAATACTTTTTAATAATATGGAATTGTGAGCAATATTAATAATTATGCATTTTACTGATGAAATAAAAACAAGGTACTTTAAGAATTTATCCAAGACAGTAAAGTGCAATAATTTACTGTCTTGGGTTAATTAAATAGTTTAAAAGATATGTTTGAAAAATAGTTCATGTAAAATTTATGTAATCTTGAAAAATATTAGTTTATGAACCACGTTACTGTGGTCAATGATATGTATCTGCTTTTTGGTAACCTCATTCCTCTAAAAAATATTGTATAAATGTTTAGTGCATTATTTTAAATATTATATAATTTTAACTTGTAAATATTTTATTTAAGCTTATCATGACACACATATTCTGTATGTTAAATTACTATAAAGTAACATGTAGTAAGTTCCTAGAGTAAAAAGTTTTAAGATTCCCAGATTCTATTTAACTATTTGATTTTTGTTTAAAAATGCTAACTATAAAAACAGTTATTTATAAAATAAAAGAATTTCAAAGAAGTTGCTCTTTTATATAGAAAACTTATATTTAAAGAATAAGTAATTTTTTGTTCAGAAATGTGACATTTTTTAAGAGAATTAATATGTAAGATCAGAATTGAAGAGTACGTAACAGAATGCATGATACTAAAGCTCACATAACTGTGAATAAAATTTTTGTCAAATTTAACAATTTGAATTAGCAACTATATATTTATACAATAGCAGTTCGAAGGGACTTCACATTAATACTCAGTGTATGCTGTTATTATAATAATTTTTCATTTTTTTCCCCTATTTGAGATTCTTAAAAGAAGGATGTTTTAGTTTAACCTATATATACTCTTGAAAGAGACTATTAAATGAGAACATTATGATCTGGAAACAATAAAGAACAAATTATGACAAAGTCATGTTTATGTGGTATAATTTTTTTAATTGTTTCTGAATAAAGTAAGACTAAATTATTTTCTATTAATCATTTTCTGATACCAAAAAAATAAGCTCCTTCCTAAACAATGTCCAATCCACATATCTTAATTTTGCTTACAATCTTTAATTTGTAACTACTCAATTGTCACTCCATCTCTCCTATTATTAGAAGAATTTGAATTCAAGAAGAAAAATGTCGTAATTTAAAACTCATTTGTTAAAATTTTGGCAGTTTAGAAAGTATTAATTCTGAGTAATAAAAGATCTATTACAAAATTCATTAAAACTAAAAATAACGTTTGTGTCAAAATGTGTATTAATGGAATTAGAGCTAAAACTTTGAAATTTATTTCCGCAAATATTTTAAGAAGTATTAACCTCAGTTTATGTATATACATATTTACAATTCTTCATTAAAAATGAAATTAAGTTAAAATAAATTATCTAGAAATTAAATATATAGTAATTAATATATATTACTTATTTATATATTTATTTCTTGTTTTTTATAGTTATGGCCAGCTGCACAATTAATTACGTTCTATGTCATTCCTTTTTATGGAAGGTAATGGTCATTTTATAGCTCAATTGTTATAATTCAATTCAAAATGCTAATTTTTTAACTTTTGTGATTTTTATTATTCTAGATTATTTGTCACAATTTGATGAAATATACTATATGATTTTTCAATTATTTATCGACAACATAAAATAATCAAGTCAGAAATATTATAAGTGAAACAAAACAAATTTAAAATTGCATTCAAATTATAAAAGCAACATATTTTGAAATGTATTTCTGTATTGAAATGTATTCCCCAGGCTTTATTGTAAACATTGTTCTACAATAGGATATTGCATTTCTACTCTTTACATATATATTTGTTGGGATGAGTACATGGAAGTCTTCTAAGATTTTTCTTTTGGGACTTATAAAGCAAACACACACAAATTGATTTAAATGCCTAAGTTTTTGATATTAAATTCATCTCTTTCAATTTTTTTTACTGTTGCATATCATGTATGATGGTAAAAAGTGAACTAATTTATCTAAAAACTTTGTAAATTTTTTAATTTTTTTAATTATTTTTTATATAAATTTGTTGCTGTTTTAATGACATTTTCTACATTTCCATCCATTTCTACTAATTTTCTTTCCTATATATGTTCTTATTTCAATTTGTTTTCTATTATTTCAATCTTCCAATTTACATATATTGCTATATGTAACTTGATATGTAAGTTTAAGTATTTTTCATTTTTATTATGCTAATATATTTTAATCCATTTCATATCATTGTAAGTTTAATTGTGAATTGTAAGCATCTTGATATCTAGTTGTCCTTTAATTTATAGATTGGTTTGCCTTTTTATAAAAAACTATGCAGCTATGAATTTTGTATTTTTATTTTATGTATAAGGATCTGGAAAAACCATTTATTGAATTATGTAATAGTTTATAGTTTTAATTGTAATAACTCTTTCGATTTTATGCACAGTGAGAAATTAATATATTTTTAATAATGAACTACATTGTGATATTGTTTTATATTTCAGAATTATTTTTGTCAGCTTTGTTGCCTTAATATGGAATACTTACTTAGCTTATCGAGCCAACAACACCATCAGGAAAGTTAAATCTTAACTGCATATTCTTTTACAATGTCTGTAACTATTTACTGTTTTGGGTATTTTTTAGAAGTGCATACAATTTTTTTTAATATTTATATTTTATAAATAAATTTTGTAAAGGAGTTGTTTATTTATCAATCTTGTTATTAACACTATTATACAAGTTTTTAACAGGACTGGGGATAGAAAAGGACTTGCTTGAATACTTGTGATTGATTCTTAAAATGCCCATTTATGATGTTAGCCATCAAATGAGTATTAGCTGTCTGGAAATTCTAAACAAATTATTTTATTTAGAGTTCATCTCTTTTAATTACAGTGAAAAGATTTAAATTCTGTGAAAACATTAAGAAACTTTACTATAATCATTTAATAAGCATTGAAAAATATTATTTATTAAGCGTTAAAAAATAATTATTAGTGCTCAAACTAAATTAGAAATATAAAACTTATTGAAAATTTGTTTACTTATTATCTTTGATTTTGTGCAATTTGACCCAGTCCTTTTTGTTGAGTTTTTCAAAGATAGCTTTTTCATCAGGCTTTAGGAGAAGACAATATAACCGCAATTCTACGCACATGTCTAATTCTCATGAATGTATTAAAATGACAAAAAATAACTATAAACTTATTTACAGGACAAAAAGAAGATACTCTAGTTTATTTATTAGCTTTACAATCACTTTTCTTTATAAAATGTTCACCATGAAATTTAAAGAAAAATTCCTTCCATTTGACTTATAATTTCCTTCCATAATTTTGTAGGGTATATAAATCATCATGTAGAAATTAAAATAATTCATTTAGAATAATCATGCATCTTAGCAATATATCTTAATAGATTTTTAATTGAATTATTTAATTTTAGAAGCATTATAGCTTGCCCCAGGTTACATTTTCTTCTTCAAATGAATATACATCAAAATTTGCATCTGAATGAGTGAATTCATTTTCCCGCAAAACTTGCTAGCCATTAATATAATCACACCAAGAAGCAAAGACACTATGTTAGGTTTTTCAATTCATTCACATGAAATAGGTAGACTCTATCAAGTGTTAGTTGTTGATGCTCAATAAATATGCACTTAAATCTATTATATTGTATTGAGGTTTTAAATAATATTTTTCATTAAATCTTTCTTATGAAATTCTGGCAGATTGTTTACTTGTTCTTATAACGTGTATAAGTATCTTAACTACTAACATAAAAAATGTAACAGAAAGGAGAAATATTTCAAATTGCATGAATTTTCCTATATGCATTAAAATGGGGTATGCAAATGTATTTTGATTTGTTTCTGTAACGAAATTTGCTGCTTTATTTATTTATTAAAAACAATTTTTTATTATATCAAATTTATCGAAAATATTTTCTTCTTTAAGTATATGTCCTTTTATTTAGTGCATACTTTCAATAAATTTTAATAAAAGTTAGCAATTATTATAACTTAATTGTTTATTATATTTATTTATTTGGTCCTGCAAATATTTCTGATTACTACTCTTTCTTCAAATACAGTTGAAAAGAAATTTTTGTATTATCAAATGCAGTAAATTCATTGACCATATACAGAAATTATTTGTTTAGATGCTGAAGAAAGTTTAGCATTTTATTTAAACATTTTATTTAATCATTATATAATACAAACTCAGCTGCATTCTAGATTTATTTTGTATTTGCTTTTAATCTTTTTGATTTTCAACATACTACTATATCTAAGGTAGGTATATTGACTGTCAATGGACACTTTGTTTTCAAACCTTGAATGGTTTGTCGAATTTGCATACATGCTTTGTGCAAAGAAAATGTAGTTATTAATTTGTGACTTACAAATTTACATTTCTTATTCACATAACTTTTATAGTTTAAAACACATATAACTATATGAAATACAATATTCATATAATTGAACATATTTTCTTTGGATGAGATTAACTTTGAAAAACTGCTCTTACTCTTTAAAAAATAATTTTTTTAATATTGTTATGTTATGAACTACCCTTTGCATGATTATCTTCGTGAAATAAATCAAGGTGATATAATGCATGCTTTAAATTAAAGAAAAAAATGCTTTAAAAATAATAATATATCAAGTAATTAAAAAGTATGATGGAAATATTCATCATTATGCAAATTTACATGTTAAGCCCAATACAAAATAAATAAAAAGGTAATACATCTTTGTATCATTTTTTTATCCTGCAAATAATTAAAAAAGTATTCTATAGTTATAAAAAATATTTCTCAGGTTTCTTCCAACTATAGCAAACAGCAGAATGACCAGTTCAAACCTGTTAAATTACTGTGACAGATGATTTTTTTGACAAGTACATTGTTTATTATACAATAGTCCTGAAAAAAGTTACTGGCAACAACTAATTTAAAGTACACCTGTTTCAAGTACTTTTTGTTTACTAAATATTATAATGGTAATTTCCATCAACACATAAAAGGATGGTTTAATTATTCAATAAAATTGTTAACATTTAAAAAATATGTTTACATTTTTTTAAATATTAAAGTGTGCATTAAACTTACGCAAATATTAATATTTTTCTTATAAATTAATATTTTGTACCCACAAATGATTATGTGCATTTTCAGACTTATTACATTAAATATATGTGAATTAAGCCATTGGTTTAAATTTTTCAAATTCTTACAAATTAATACTAAGCACTAACAAGTAATTATGTGAACATTTTCCATGTATTTCAATGTATCTCAGTAAACATAATCTTGCTATTAGACATGGGTCTAGCCATTGGTTTTCAATTTTTTGATAAAATGATTTTTTGCTCATGAGTTTAAGTAAAAATAAATATAGCACTAAACTTTTCAAACTTTACTATTATGAAGCACAGTATGATTGTGTGCTTTAAAGCAATTAAAATATTAACATCTATATTATTTATTTTGTTTTTTTCTGTGTTTCATGTTAATAACACCTTCTTTATTTATTAATATTAGAATAAAAGAAAACATAAATTTTTATTTTTTGTTAAAATCAGTGAATCTATATGTTTCATATTATGTTCTTATTTATATGCCTGACTTTCTTGATTAAATATAAAATACAGAAATATCACAAAGTTGTCATAATAACAACAACTTTGATTTTACTAATTTTGTAAATTTGCTAAACAGACAAAATTTCAGTGATAAATTTTTACTTATCCTTCACAATACTAAAATATTTATTACAATTACTGGACAGTATTAAAAATAGTCTTTATATTGTTAAAAATGGACATTAAAATTTTCATTGTAAGTAAAGCTTAATTTTCACACTCCTCTTATAATCATTAAATTAATCTAATTTAAATTTCTCATCTGTATGACGCATATCAAATATATATCTGCCTATGAAGCCTCCTAATAAAGATCCAATCCAATAAACGACGAGATGTTCCACAAAAGTATTACCTTTGCATCCCAGTGTAAGTGCTGTTGCTAGAATAGGATTGAAGAATCCACCTGTTGTACTTGTTGCTGCAAGAAAAAAAATTCATTAATTGAAATGTAAATTATTATTCAAAACCTACATAAATAAAAATATGGGGAGAATCATCAGAATTTATTTCGCTATGCACAGTTGAGTTAAATACGAGTCGAAGCGGTGAATGAGATTTTTACTTACTTTTCTCGGAAAATGTAGAAGGTTTAGGCCTCGTTTTGTAAGTTATCATTTAGTAAATTTTTCATTGTATTATGTGAAAAAGTTGTTTGTTAATATCTCTTGCAAAAACAAACATTTTTAATCAGAGGTAATTATAGCCAGAGGGAAAAATATGAAATATATGTGAGTTTTAAAATCATTCATTTCCTCGTAAAGGTAACGTTTAGCTTAAATTAGTGTTTATTTGGTAGGAAGTAGAAATGGTGAAATTAATTTTTTTTATTATAAAACAAATTTTTATAAAAAAGAATTATAAGCTAATAATTAATAAATTTCCAGGCTTTGTGTAAGTTAAGAAATAAAAATTTTATTATTTTCAAAATTCATTCTATTTTAATCACACTTAAAAAGAGTTTTCTCGTTAATTACTTTTTATTGCTAACGAAATATTCTGAAAATATAAAATTTTATTAATAGTCTCAAATTATCTTTAATTTTATTTGATCATGATTAAGGAAAACTGAAATTAATTTTTCTTTCTTTTAAAAAGTTTTTCTTAGGCAATTAGTTCTCTTAAGCAGAAAAATTGTAGTTTTTTCTCCTTTAAAAATGTATTTCAAATTTCAGTTTCTTCATTTAATTCAAATATTTTTCGACAGTACATAATATCAACTAGTTCTTTCTTTTGACGTCTGATTGAGAATTCTTACATCAATAGTATAAAAATTTGTAATTTTAAAAGTTTAAAAAATTTCTAAAAGTAAGTAAAAATTACAATGAGTGGAATACATATTTCAAACGGTAGATCAAAAGATTTGTGATCAATTCATTTTTTCATTCAATTTGTTTTAATTTTTAGTAAAAAAAGTTTGAGGTGTATTTGAATGTACATAATCCAGTCATATTGTGATCACCTGTCAAAAACCAGAATTATTACCTTCGCCGAGCGGTTTGCTGCGAGACGTGCAGGAAGAGAGTAAATTAGATTTTTCTGAAGGTGTTCACTGGAATATTAAGCCATATCGACGTCAGTGACGTGGCCAGCAACATTAGATTTCCCAAGTGAGGATCTATCCGTGAGATGGCCCCACAGATTCTCTCGATTGGGTTTAAGTTAGAAGAGTTTGGGTGCCAGGGGAGAACGGTAAACTCATTCTGGTGCTCTTCAAACCACGCGTGTACACTGCCAGCTATATGACACCTCGCATTGTCCTGCTGGTTGATGCCATCATTCTGCGGGAAAACAACGCCCATATGGAAGTTGACATTGTTCGCAAGGATAGATGTGTACCTGTATTGATCCATAGTGCCTTCCACAATGATGAGTGAACTTAGAGAATGCTAGGAAAACATTCCCCAGACCATAATGCTCCATCCTCCAGTCTGGACCGTACCTGCAATAGTTGCAGGGTGTTTGCTTTCGGAAGTTTCACCTTGAATACCCCCAACGTCTATCTGTCGAAGGGCGCATAAAATGTGATTCATCGGAAAACGCTACCTGTTGCCACTCGGTGAACGTCCAGTTGCGGTACTCGCGTGCAGATTCCAGACTTCGTAGCCGATGAACAGCAGTCCGCATAGGAGCAAGAACCAAACGTATGCTTCGGAGGCCCAGACGCAACAACGTTCGCTGAATAGTAGTTTGGGAGACACTGTTGGTCTGTGTTATCAGTTGTTCACTTCAACCGAATGCATATCCACAGCTGTCGTTCACCTCTATCATCTAGGGCTCGTGGTGTACCACATTTTCCGCGTCACTTATTTTGGACAGTCCCATTTTGCCATGTACGGTATACTTTTACCACGGCAGCACGTGAAAAATTCACAAACTTTGCAATTTCGGAAATGTTTCCACCTTTGGCTGCAAGCCAATGATCATGCCCTTTTGGACGTCGGATAAATCGCTCCGTTTCTTTATTAGGCCCACAATTGGATTGTTTTTTCCAAAACCCTCACACATTCTTTATATATGCTCAACTGCACTGTGCTGCCTTCTGTGATTGGTTATTCAACGTTGATGTCGAAAGTACTTGATGGTCTCATTAATGTGACTGGACTATAGTTTAACTGGAACTCAATTATTACATTCTTTAAAAATTGTTATCATAAATTGAAATTAATATTTTTATTTAGATTCATATTAAAAGATGTTAGTTTAATGTAATATGAGCTTCAGGTGCAAATATTTCCTCGTTTAAAAGCTTCAACGTGCTGCTTTTCCACACGATAAGATTTGTTAGAAATTGGTGAATTACAAGGTTTCTCAAAATCAAGACCATTATCTAAGTGTGAGCATCTTTTTTTATCATTCTTATTCACAATTTTTTATTCTATCTTCCAATAACTTCATTACAAATGACATTTTTAATGAAATTGATGAATGATCTCCATGTGTTGCCATTGAAAATTAAATTTGCCACAAAAGTGCAGTGTCCTTCGAGACCAGACTATAGATTCTATGAGAAATTGCGTAGTAACATTTATAAATAAAAAAAGTCTCACGATCTTCCATTTACTTACATTTTTTAATGATTAATTTAACATGTTTTAGTAATAAAGTATGGCATTTCGCTAAACATTTAGAAAAATTCTGTCTTACTTTATATTTTCGCCTAATAATTTTAAGCCATTCGTTTCAAATCTCAGTATTTCATAATTCCAGTATTTTGGAAATTTTAAAATTTTATTTTTAAAACCAAAAATAATAGTAGAAGTAACACAATAAAAATTTGTCTGAAAATTAAAAATTTTAATAAATAGGAGGCATTTTTTACTGTTTGAGTTAACCCAATATTTAATTTAAATAGCTTTATCCGGAAAGTTCCTGCCTATATTTTAACACAGTGAAAACGCAGTTGATTTAAATATTGATATACATTTATTAAATTATATAGGTACCATTCTGCTCCACAACCTTTCTCCAGCTTTCGTATAGCTTGAGAATTCCATCCTTCTAGAACCTCTAAGATTTCTCTGCAAAAAAATTGTCGAAATGGGTTTTGATCTTAATCAAAGAATAGAAATTTTTCCCATTAAGGGAAATCCTTCATCCAGCATCCTCGCCATAAACAGCGCATATCTTATTTGTCGATTGTGTGGCATTTTTCCCCTCTCGGAAAAAGAAAAGCATTAAATGCCTATAATGCACTTTATTTGCCATCTATTCTAAGGCGTAAAAAACAGATACAAATAACCGAATCGTAACCAAACTTTTTTCCAAATATGGCTGAAGCTATGCCTTTTTTGAATGTGTACACATGTCATTTGTTTTCAATAATTGTGATATATTCAGCCAGGTCTCTCGCGCTACCTACCGAAAATCGGCACGAACTTTCCGGACAACTCTATATTGCATGTGGTATGCTTTATTTAAAAATTAAGCTCTAGATACTGAATTTGGAAAATGTAATTCGAAAAATGACCATATGTTTTCATACTAATGTTAATTGCCTTAATTAATAAATTCACATTGCTCTAATTAATAAATTTCACTATTGAACATCTATTTCATAAAGTTGGATCCTAGATTCGATTTATTTTGCATGTTTCATAACTTCACATTCCATCTCATCTAGAAAATTGTAATGCTTTGTCATAATGACCTATTTCTTAATGGTAAATGAAAGATTTGCATTGACGAGAATTTAAAGGTAAGAAAATTTTCGAATTCAAAATTCCCTGTAAGGGAATCATTCTTCCTATCAGTAGAAAATATCTTCTGAAAAAAAATTTCATGAGCGATTTTTTTTTTTTTTTTTTTTTTTTAGATTATTTAATAGATCAATAAACTTCTGTTGTGTAAATCAGTTTGGAAATTAATAATATAATCTGCTAATTATACACTGTGCTCAAAACAATTAAAGGATACTGTAAGTTTTACATAAAATAAAGATATAAGCGATTTTTTTTTTTTTTTTTTTTTTTTTTTTTTTTTTTTTTTTTTGCTGAAAATGGAAGAAGAAAATTACAGTTGAAAATTTTTTTGATTTTCAAACTATGGAGTATGCTAATTTTGAGTTCGACGTCAAAAACGTCGCTTCAGCGGCAGAGAATGAAATTTGACTTTGAATTGAATAAAAGACAAAGATGATCGGCATTCAATGACTGCTTTGTTTCGATGAGTACGATATCTCTGCGAAGTCATTTAACCGATTCAGAAGCTTTGGAGAATTTTTGGTAGGTTAGAAGGGGGCAAACTTAAGCCGAAGTAGTGCAAGCCAATGGAGTGTCACAAAGTGTGATTTCAAGGATCTGGAGCCGTTTTTTGGAGACTGGAAATGCAGGCCGAAGAACAGGGCATAGTTGTAGATGGTCACCAACGCTCAATAAAGATCGTTATTTAGTGTTAACGGCTCGGAGACACCGAAATATGAACGCTACTCTTTTCCAACACCTTTACTGCTAACCTGTTAACACCACGGTTTCAACTCAGACTTTTCGAAACCGGCTCCATGGTGTAGGTCTGTATGCTCACCGACCGATGGTATGTGTTAAACTAACATCAAGGCATCGTCCCAACTGCAGGGGGTGGGCAACAAAGCCTGTGAACTGGAGGATAGATGAATGGAGGAATGTTCTTTTTCTGACGAGTCCCGTTTTTCTGTTCACCCTGATAATAGGCGTATTTTCATCTGGAGGGACAGTGGCAGTAGGAATAATCCTGCGTTCGTGCACGAAAGTGTCAGATTTGTTTTTGGGGGAGTGTTGGTGTATGGTGGCATATCCATTGACGGGCGCACAGACTTCTATATCATTCGAAACGGACCTCTGACTGGTCGCCGATATAGAGATGAGATCCTCAGACCTATTGTAGTCCCTTACGCTGTAGCAATCGGAGATGACTTCATTTTAATGGACGATAACTGCAGGTCACATCGTGCTAACCTGGCGAAGAATTTTTTTTTCGATGGAGGAATCTTACGAACAGAATGGCCAGCGTGCTCTCCAGACATGAATCCATTAGAGCACGTTTGGGACGCTCTAGGAAGACGAGTTGCTGGCCTCCAACCACCCCTCAAATTTTCCAAGAACTGGAAAGAGCTCTTCTGGAAGGTTGGGACAGAATACCCCAACTCGTGATTAATAGTCTCATTGACTCCATACCTCAAAGGTGTTCAACGTTGCTGGACGTTCGTGGAAACCATAACCCCTTCTAAAAATGTCTTCCTTTGAAGAAAATACTATTTATTATTATTTTTTTCTAACATGTACAAATTGTGTCTTTTTTTCCCCCTTTTGTACAAAAATGCGCAATAAAATGCATTTTTTCTGCCAAACATGTGTAATTTATTCTCATATAACCTACTACGTCTGTCGACCACGTATCAATCAGCTAAAAAGTTTCCCAGCCACAAGATCCACCTAAAAACGCCTTTAATTGTTTTGAGCAGTGTATTAACGTCACCGCACAAATTCAATAATGTTTCCAATATTTGCTTAATGAGGTTGCTTCATCTGACAGAGCTCAACTTATTGAACACTGTTTATGCAATTTATAACATTGTTTTTTAATTATCCTAATGTTATTATTTACCAGCTAGAACAAGGATTGTTGTGACAATTGCGTTTCCTGTTATTGTTAATTCTGGTTTCCAGTATGAAGATTCTAGAGCTACAATCCTGCTAATCAACGTTATCAGTCCTTCAATAATAGCTCCATAAATCATATGCACCTGAGGAAAAAAGAGGAATTTATTACTCTTATGCTTTCTCTTTTTAAAAGAAATATCACAATCAAATTTAAAGATTATTAAATTATGTAACGCTTTGATTTGAAAATCTAGTTAAACTTTGTGTGTGTTTTATTAACAGTTCTATAATTCTATAGTAAATAGAAATAGACAATAAATTTGAAACAAGGTTTGCCGGATTTTTCCTAAGTGAATCATTATTTGTTAATTTATTAGTGAATTTTATCCTAGTTATGTTTTGTACATAGAAAGCATGTATATCTGTATTCTCTCTAGAAATTCAAGAATTAAAGGAATCTTAATCATGAGGATTTGTAAAGAATATTAATTCCTGTTGACAATCTTGTCATTGAACATTGGAGACATGACTCTCAAAAGAATCCTGTTGAGGATTTATGCATATATATATTCCACTTAGTTTTGATTACACGACAAGACAAATATAATATTCCGCAAGTAATAAGTGCTTGTAATACTTAATTTTGCATTTTTATTTTATTTCAATTCGATTTATCATTTTATATAAATATGTAATTTTCTAACTTTATTTTCATAGTTTACAGAAAGTCTCTTGGAAGTAAATTAAAAAAGTAGGTTGATTTAAAAAACCTAAATTTTTTTTTGTTATTATACCACAAGTCTTTGTATTACAGCTTATAGTATTGTCTTCCACTCGGCTTGGAGTAGGCATACAAGTTCCTTCACCGATTTTGGACGGGTAGTGCACCCCTTAATTCGGCGATCCAACTCGTCCCAGAGGTTCTCGATAGGGTTTAGGTCTGGGGTGTGGGCAAGCCAGGCCATTCGATGAATTCCATTGGCACCATATCAAGCCTTGATTAACCTCGAAGCATGACAACTGGCATTGTTGCCCTGGAAGTAACAGGAGTCCAATCCATAAAACTGCCACAACGTAGGAAGCACATTGTCATCCAAATGGTGCAGTAGGCACCGGCCTTGAGCTTACCATGAAGGGGAACCAAGGGTCCCTGTCCATACCAGGAGAAACACCCCTAGATCATAATTCCACCCCCGCCGAGCTTGACTGTTGGCACAATACATTCTGGTAGAAGACGTTCTCCAAGGAGAAGCCAGACCCAGACCCTGCTATTCGAACGGTAAAGGGTGAACCTTGATTCGTCGCTCCAAAGAACCCGTTTTGGTTTAACCACTAAATGTAACATCAATTTCATTTAGAAAAATATATAATAAAAATACCAAAGGTTGATGAGTTAAGAAAGTTTCATTAAACAACATTATAGGCACTTGGAATCTGTATCGAAACTGAGATTATTTTTTATAAAAATGATTTTTTATAAAATTTTTCAAATAAAACTTCGTTTTAATTTAATTTTTACATCATTTATGCACTTTTTTCAATTTAATGTTGATAGTTTTGATAAATAATTAAGATAATACTGATCGTTTTTTAGACTTTACTGGACATCGAGTTAGTGTATTTATATATTATACATGCCTACATAAATATACAGATATGTTTGGAATAAAGAGAACGTACGCTGTAGATATTTTATTTTAAAGGTTACCATTATAATATAAAACAAAATGAGTTTTATTACCTGCAAACCTGCTTGACATTCAGCAGCAGTATGTAGAGCTTCATGTTCTGGAGTCATATGGAATGACCAAATGTAATTTAGCCACCTGTGAATCAAATGAAATTGTGTAGATTGAACTCTAACTGCTGTACAATGTGATTTAAACATTCTTATTTGATTATTTATACTCATTATGTTAGATTATTAATACTCATCATTTCAATGAAAATTTGACAAAGTTATTTCATCCTTACCAAGATTAAAATGGAATATGATTGTGACATCAAGTTTTATTCAAAAAGTACAGGAAATTTAATTAAGCAAAACTGGTATCATTAATCTTCTGAGGAACTGATGTAGTAATTTAAATAATCAGCATGACAGTTGAATTAAAAACAAAATTGAATTATATATATACATAAATTTCTTTTTAAATAACATAATAGGTTTCATTTTACTTAACATAAATAATAATACACAATATATCCTCGTAAAGTGGAAAAATAACAAAATAATTATTGTATTTCAAAACTTCTGCATTCAAAAAATTGTTAGTATTCGATAAGCTCAATATTTTAAAAGTAAGATTTTTATAATGAAATAAAATAAAAACATCTTTTATAACAATGCACTGAGGAATTATTGTCAATGGTATGCTAGATGACATATGTTTAAGTCAAATGAGATGTCTGACGCAGAATTTTCTGATTTTAAATCCGAAGTATATTTGATTTTTTTTTTTTTGAGTGCCAGCCAGGCTGGTCATATAGGGTACGCTGCTACCCGTTTATAGGGTAGGCAACCATTCATACAAGGAAAGGACAAACACGGGGAAAGTACATCCATCCCCGAACCCAGGACCTCCCTATCCCCAGCACGCTGAGCACTAGATAGACTGAGCAGCAGTGTATTTGATACTTGTTGTTTTTATCGATTCTATTTACTAACAACCCAACCGCAGAGAAATAAACCTTTTTCCTTTAGTAAGTCAATCAAAACATAGGTTGTTTTTGTGAAATAGTCAAAAAGTATCGAACACAAATAAATTACCTAACTAATTAAATGTTTGAAATAGAATTGAAGGTAAATCTTAGCCTAGTATTAGGTTTGTAATTTCGAAAACGAAGTTACTGTTCGGATTTAGAGCCAATGAATTCAGACCATATCCGGAACAATGGGAAATACATACTACTCTATTTTTTCTGTATACTTTTGTAACTAGAAAATGCTGAAATATTGCACTATTAACCATGAATTCATGACAGTTAACAATGCGAGTTTATTAAGAGTAACAGATCAGTGACTTGGATCTCCAATAAGAAAAAAAATACCTTCGATACTTCACAATGACAGTGAGTCTTAAAAAAAAGTGGCACTGAATTCATTTATGAATACTCATTCAGATCATGGTAAATCCAGAGGAGGAAAAGAATAATTGTTATCCGGAAATTTGATCATGGTCCCAGACTAATTCACATTGCTCAGTGCGTAAAACAACAAGGCTGAAGAAAAGCTTGAAATCAGAATTAAGTGTTTATCCTAGATAAATGATTTGAAATTAATTATCAAAAATTATTCGATTTTATTGGTAAGAAAGACACCTGCAACACATAACAAAAATTAAAAGCATTTCTATATATATTTTTATGTATAGTTACACATTTTCCTGATATTTTAATTTTTCTCTTAATTTCTTAAAATTATGGGTATAATTTTTAAACCTGTTTTGAACATACGTATCATTCCTAGATATATTTTATCAGTCAATTTCTAATAGAAAATCATTGATTAAGATTTTTACTTTTATTGTAAACTATGTAGGTTTACTCTATTTTTTACTTTTTTTTTTTACTGCAAATTGTTCAAAAATGTATGAATACCTTATTTAAAGTAGCCATATAACTTTATCCACTTAAATTTTAAATTATTTAACCTATTCGTGTGTCTCTCAGTAGCTTAAGAAAAAATTTCAAAATTCTTAAACAGCAAGAATAAAATATATGGTACGAATTTAATAGCTTAAATTTTTTTTTGACGAGTGCATTATATATATGTATCATGGAAAAAAAAAACATTTATCTAGAAAAGAATGATGTCTTTTGATTGCTGATTTTCATATATATTTTATCAGTTTTTTATTGGAAAGAAAAGTATATTTTAATAAGAAAAAGGAATATTTGAACAAAAGTGTTTGCTGAGACTCCTTACAAAAACTTTGAATAACAAAATATTTTATTAAATACAGTGTAATATTTTAGTAATTTCTCAGAATTAATTAAAAATGTTCTTTGTACCAGACTAGTTTTTATAAGTAATTAGAAATCTAGCAAAACCAAAAATACACTTTACTGTTAATAACTCTTTAACAGTATGCTAACTTTGTGTAAATATACTGTTAAAAGAGTATATAACAATAACACAATTAATAATAATAATGGGAATACAAAATACTCGTCATATACTTACAATGTTGTCACTGCACCACCTATAACTTGTCCTACAAGTTGCTTGACGATCTCTGAATTCAAACCTGTTCCGAACAAACATTCTTCCATTGGACCACAAGGACAAGCTTCTGCGTTACCCCATACTGTACACCACCATAGACAAACAGCTAAAAGTCCTAGGCCTAAACCTGTGTAACCATGAATTTCATATACTACACCTATAAGAACAATATAGATTTAGAAGTTAAAATAATATATGTATATATATGTGTGTGTGCGTGTGTGTGTAACCGTGAAAAACCGAAATCGGATAATGTCGACTTTCCCCGGTGAATGCAACATTCACATAGTCACTTGGTGTATGTCCAAAGTATTTCATTATATTCTTGTACATTCGGATCCTTACCGGTGTATGTCGACAATCACAGATATGCTCTAATGGAGGTTGAAAAGAGAGGAGCCGATAAACAGGCAGGAAACACGTCTGTTTCCCTCCAAATCCTTTGTTCTGCTTGGAGTCAGTGAGCTTTGTCAGTCTTATGCAAGGTTTGATAGTGAAAGCAAAGTTTTCTTAATTTTTTTCCGTTACTCTAATTTATACAGAATAGATACTGAAGTGAATCGTGATTTTTTTCTTGAAATGTTATATGCATTAACTGCGGGTAAGCAAGAAGATAATTGTTTTATTTTTCTAAAGAAAAGTACTCTAAAATACTTTCTGAAGTGATTTCTGCTAAAACTAAGTGCATCACACCTTTGGATTACAGACGATTAAAACGTTTTGACATTTTAAAAATTAATGGTGAAGTTAATTGTACCATTAAAACCAAAAGAAACTATATGCAGTATTAGGTTACCAATGAGAAAATGTTTAGTATACTATATAAAACTCACACCAAAATAGGCCACGGAGGAACAACACGTATACTTCAAGAGTTGAAAAATAAATACAAAAATATTACATAATGAAGATGTAATGTGTGGTATTTAAATTTATGCAAACAGTTTCAAATGTAACACAGTGCACCTATGAAAGGTATTGTTGTGAAACCAATGGTCAGTTCTGAGTTAGACTCAGGATGTCAAGTTGATCTGATAAATCTGCAATCAAACAGGGATAATGAATATAAGTTCATAATGGTGTATCAAGATCATTTAACTAAGTTTGTCCAGTTACGACCTTTGAAAACTGAGAGGGCTGAAGAAGTAGCGTATCGAGTTCTTCCAATATTTTTAACATTTGGTGCTCCAGCAATATTTCAATTAGAAAATGGTAGAGAATTCAGTAATCAAATCATATTTTATGCAATCTTGTTTTACTTAATTCAATTTTTTTAATGATAATTAATAATAATGTAATAATCTACAACTTATTATTCTATAAATTTTATTTTAAAAAGAGAATCTTTAAATGGGATTATAATTATTTTGTTTATTTTTTGGAATCTTCACGATATCATACTGGGTTTTCATATCAATTACTCTACAAAGTTCACATTTAAATTAAGAAAGAAAGAATATTTGATCATACTCGTATGTGCAATAAATGTTTGCGCCTTTTTAATTAAATATTAAAAATTTTCGCACTTTAATTGGGGTTTAATGTTTTTATTGCCATTTGTAAATGTTTTTGAAAATAGCTTTAAATTTAATTAGAAACTTGGCATATTAATAAACAAAAGTTATATTTCCTGTATTTTTTAACTTGACGCCTATAACTATTTAAATATTGTGTGTGATCTTTATTTAAATACATACAAATACTCTTATTTGTGATCGAATCTCTTCTGCAAAATATGAGATCTGACATGCTTGTTATCTGCCAGAAGTTCCAAAAGAATTCGTCAATGTTTTTAACGGCTAGAATCGAAAGTAAAATATATTTATTAAGATGATCAATTTACAGTGTTTCAAATACTGCAACTCATAAGAGGACTACTTGTACTTGAATATTCTTGAAAAATTGACGGAATAAACCCAATATAATTGCTGACCACAGAAAATATAGAAACACAAACAATAAAAATTAAGTTCTAATGCATTAAAACTTAGATAAAATACTTACTCAAAAGAAAATGATGCAAATATTAAAAGCACTAAAGAAAATTGAAGAATATTAAAAGTTCATGTTTAAATTACAATTATAATGGAAAAATTACAGCGCTATAAACCAAAAAATGGCTAAAAAATCTATCTTTAAAAATATCAACCAGGTTACATTTAAAAGTTAAGAGATGTTCTCTCTGCGCTTAATATATTAAAAATAAATTATTGTTTATATGTGTTGTACATATATTTTCTATAATATCTGATTTTACATGATATTAAATCCGGAAGAGGTACAATTTAATAAAACTCCAAATCATAAAACTCGATATAATTTAAAATTTTACACAAAAGAATAAAGAATGCTCAATTTTTCTCTATACTTTTTATTAAACAGTTTCACAATATATATCGTATTTTTGCAAATGATACCTTCCTGATGTATTTTCGTTGCATTCTCCATATTCTGAATAAAACAAATGACGTAGCAATTTCTATTATAATTTTTTAATTTTAAATCTCAGTTTTACTCTTCTTATGCTCTATTATGGTTCCATATTAAAATTTAGAAAGTATAAATAAGTTAATTTATAATTGTTGAAAGATCGGATAAAAGTAATTCATCAAAGTAAAATAAAATCTCTCCTAGAAGATAATAGTAGTAAAGAAAACAAATTTCTCAAAACTAAAGTGTTGAAAATTTTATTCTCGAATCAGAAATAGCAGTTCTCAATTTAAAACATTATCAATGTAGATCATAAAGGTACATAATTCGGTTGCCTTTTCTTGTGTTAGAAACAACCTGGTATCATGACATGTCTTTTTCTCTCTTCCTCAAAGGTAAACATTCCTAGAGAAATCATTCATCATCAATTATCCTACATAATCAATATTTGAATAGGATGATTGGTGATGATTGAGTCTTTAATCATCCTACCTGAATATGCTAGATAGCAGTGCTTTTTCCCTCTTGTTACTTTCAAATAATTTAACATTGTTTTCAAAAGGTAAGTTAGAGTAAGACATAAAAAATATACGAAGATCATTTATAAAAGTTATAAATGAAAAGATCTGATTTCTGATAAAGATCTGATAATGGAAAGATCTTTGATCCTCCAGGAACATCCAGATAAAGGAAAGAATGGCAGACATATACTTACCCCGAAAGGAACACTGACCTGTGTGATTTGAATGGGATAAAAGTCATCTGTTGAAATCAGAATCTTTTAATTTTAATCAGAAGTTTTATTTAAGTTTTCTTATGAGGTTAATATTGCCAGATACGTTTGAAAATTCACTATAAAGTGAGTCAAACTGACACTAAGTAAACACAGAAAATAAAGTAAATAACTTAAGTGTGAAAACTTCATGGGATTTGATTTGATCTTAAAAAAGCTATTTTGATAACTAAACAAAATTTAATTAAAATGACCATGCGGATAATTATCAAAATTATTCATGAAAGCTTTAGCCAATGTGAATAACTAAGGAATTGATTGATAGATATTTTATATCAGCATAATCTATTGTATATTCTGTGTGATCCTCAAAAGACCCGGATGAATTTGTAACTCATTGGCCAATGCTCTGCCCTCAGTTCAACAGTTAGTGTGTTCGATTCTCGCCACAGATTCATAACGATTCAGAATCAAACAATATTTCATGCTTTCGTGTGATATGGCAGCAAAACAGACAAAATTTTACTCTTATATATTTAAAGTTTCCTTTTAGTTCAATAATGTTAATAAAGTATTGACAAAAATTAATAATATTCTTATGTAAATGAATCACATTCAAGGTAATATATAAATAACACAGAATTGAGAAAGATTTAAAGTCTCTATATTTTCTGCACTATGTAGGGTATAACTAAAGAAAATAAAATCCTCAAAGAGAGAAGGAACAAATTTAAGGAAGGAAATACACATTTGTTGTAAAAAATGTAAAAATAATAAAACCAAAAGCAAGACTTCAAATTTCAACTGTACCAGAAATTAATAAAGACAAATTAAGCATTAACTTGGAATTTCGACATCTAGAACTTGGTAGGATGATCAAATTTGAAAAGTTATCATTTCTTACAAATTAAAGAAATGCTTAGTAAGTTCTCACTTTTTAACTCAAATTATTTACTAATAGGAGTACAAAAATCAACAGTTTGAAATATTTTATTTAAAAATGACAACAAAGTATCCAAAAGAACATTAATTCAAATTGTTCAAATTTAGCGACAATGAGATATGTAAATTTGGTGCAGTGTAAGTCGATACCATTCAACGTAAGTACATATTGCTTTCAAAATTATCCAATTCAAGGAAAGAAGCTGTAACGATTACAAGTTGTCCGATGAAATCCCATCAAAAAAATTATATTCATTACTTCTCGTGTTTTTTTATTTCTTCATTTCATAAATGTGCACAGAATGTGTGAGCACCATTGCAGGATTTAAAACAGGTATTCAATGTAACAAGTCATTTAAGGAATGATACTGCGCCAACGCATACCACGAAAAACAGAATAGTGATACTGCCTACTACAGTGAATTCCTAATGCATTTGTATCTAACACACCTGAAGAAAACGTCATCCATTGATTGTCTTCCAAAATGAAAAGAAGACAATTGAATTATTTATTCAATCATATATATATATATATATATATATATATATATATAATTGAATTATTTATTCAATTATATATACACTACTGGCTATTAAAATTGCTACAGAAGGAAAAAATGCAGATAAACAAATTATATTTATTGGACAAATATATTATACTATAAATAACAAGTGATTAAATTTTCAAAAAATTTGGCTGGATAGATCCTGAGAAATCAGTACCCAGAACAACCACCTCTGGCAGTAATAACAGCAGTTATACGCCTGGGCATTGAGTCGAATAGAGATTGGATTGCATGTACAGGTACAAATGCCCATGCAGCTTCAACACGATGCCACAGTTCATCAACCGTAGTGACTGGCGTTTGGTGACGAGCCAAACGCTTGGCAACCATTGACCAGACGTTTTCTATTGGTGAAAGATCTGGAAAACGTGCTGGCCAGGGCAACAGCCGAACATGTTCCATATCAAGGAGGGTCCGTACAATACCGGCAACATGCGGTCGGACTTGTTGCCGGTATTGTACGGATCTTCCTTGAACCTGCTGAAACGTAGGGTTTCGCAGGGCTCGAATAAAGGGTAGAGCCACGGGTCGTAACACACCAGAAATGTAACGTGCACTGTTCAAAGCACCGTCAATGCGAACAAGAGGTGACCGAGACGTGTATCCAATGCCACCCCATACCATCACGCCAGGTGATGGGCCAGTATGGCGATGACGAATGCACGCTGCCAGTGTGCGTTCACCATGATGCCGCCAAACACGGATGCGACCATCATGATGCTGTACACAGAACCTGGATTCATCTGAAAAGATGACGTCTCGCCATTCGTGCGCCCAGGTTCGTCGTTGATCACACCATTGAAGGCGCTCTTGTCGATGACGCAGCGTCAAGGGAAGCCACAGCCATGGCCCAGATAGCAAACAACGTCCAATGAACATCCCTCGGACATCCAAAACATCCATATTTGATCCTCCGACGTCGTGGATGTGATATGGACGTCCCCTGGATGTTCTTTGAGAAGGTCCTCAGGACAGCCTTGTAAAGCTGTTCTAAGTATGTCTTTTTATGGATCTGTTTTGGACTATCTGTTGATAAACATCCTGAAAAGGCTTTTTTACATCCTTTTTTGGTTTTTCTAACAAATGATCTGAATGCGTTTTTTTATTTACTTATAAAATTAAAAAATCATATCAATTTGTTAATAAATGTAAATAATTTTGTGCTACATTGTATTTAGTAATTAAAATGAGAATATATTCTCATTTTAATTAGTAGAAATCACCTTATGTAAAATTTATGAATTTTTGTGCTATTAAAGATCCTGTCTTTTATTTCATCATAATTATAAACAAAGATATATGTAAAAACAAAAGAGTATGTTTGGCAAAACTATATTTTTTTGAATACGACATGAATTTAAAAGGGATTTTCAAGGGTTATACGACTGCTATGAAGACAGTACATATATTCTAAAGGTAAGTTATGTCAATACGTTAGATCAATACGAATTGATAAGTTTTAAAATAATTAACAGATTACAAAGAATAATAACATTTTTAAAATATGTTCATAATGTTTATTCAAATTTAATATAATGTTGTATTTACTTCCGCTACATTTTGTTTTCCAGGTAAGGAAAAAAAAATCTTGGTAAAATTTTCTCTTATTACAATTTAATTTATATAATGCAATTTTGACTGAAAATTTAAAACGTTCTTCAGTTTATTCTTCACCATTAAAAATATCATTTAATTAAAATAATTAAAGCGCTTATAAAAACAGTTGATTTTCTCGAAGAGCATTTAGAAAAAAGAATTATTTATGTATGGGATATAAATTTTTTTTATCTGTTATGTTTATATATTATATTTATATTTTTTATCTGTTATATTATATATATATATATATATATATATATATATATATATATATATATATATATATATATAAGAATTCAAAGGCTTTAAATGCGATTTTATCAAATTCAAAAACTCGAACAAGTTAACGCTAAACCAACAAAGTTAGAGTGCACGCACGTTTATAAATTCGTAGTTAGTGCCGAAGTTCTAAATAAAAAGACTTGGTGTTAAATCAAGCGAAAGAAATTTGCTCCGTTCATTTAGACGCATGCGCAGAAAAGCTTACATTTCAAACAGGAAGTCTGCTTACGTCAAAAACCGGAAATCTGCTTGGGGAGCCGCACGGAATCGCTGGTAGTGCTTACACATCGAACAACGTGAACGAAATTTTGAATAAGAAGATTTAAATACTAAAATATTAATAATATATAGAAGATTTAAATACTAGAACTTGTTATAACTTTTCACAAGCAAAGAATTCTATTGAAGGTGAGTGTAAAAATGTTTATTGTTTATACTTAAACTTTTAAAAACTTATATATACTATTTATCATAATTGTTAAGCCTTACGTTACTGCTATCAAAAAGTAGATGATTGTAAACATATATTCCAATGTTATAATTCAATGGATATTTTAATTCGCCCATTATTAAGATTATAAATGCTAAAGATTTTATTTTTAAATTGTTTTTTCATGTTAAGAAGTTAATATTAAGGTGTGATGTAAAGTACTTGTATTGTTCTAATCTTATGTTTTGAAACTAAATATATGATTTCTTAATTTGTGTATAATTATTATACTGTATAATGCATCAAGTCTTTTCAATAAATAAATAGAAATATTCAGGCTGGCTAATTTTATGTATTCTTCTCATTTTACAATTTATGAATGTAGAAATTTTTAGTTTAAAAATTTTACTTTAAAATGTTACGAAAGATCATTTGTTAATCACATAGTAGCTCCAAAGTCATTATATTTTTTAAATTGTATTGTTTTAATGTGTTGAATGAATTTATAGGGAATTACAGAGCTAAAATTAAAACTGAATGTTAAATAATTCATTCCTAAATTTGAGTGTGTAAGTAGATTATTAATAGAAAAGTCATCTTACAAGTCATTATATTATTTAATCTTCATTTAGAAAGGAATATTTAATAACACAAATTTTATTTAATAATAAATTTTAAAGAAAAATGTATACATTTCTAACATGAAATTTTATTTTCTTAAAATTTTGCATGATGATTTCACTAAATAAATTTTTGATTCATAAAAACAAATTTATATTCTCTTTAAATGAAAAAGATGCATCTCTAGTTTAGATTTTTCAGAAATTTTAAAGCAACTGCAGATTATAAAATTACGGCTGGAAAGGATTGAATTTTGGACTAATTTTATATTTAATCAATTTGAAAGGTTATTTCTTTATCAGACTAATTTTAATATGTTATAAAAAGTATTAAAAATTTAAAACTTGCTATTTCATAGTTGGGATTTGTTATGTCTTTAAGTCCATGTGTTGTTTATTTTTTAATTATCAAATGAGAATCTAATGGTGATAAGAAAATTATTTTGCTTTATTGCTTTACAAGTGTTGAATTTTTTTAACAGTAGCTCTTTTAAACTAATTTATATCTTTAAAATAAAATTTAAGCTGTTGAAATAATCATTAAACCTTAACATATAAAGTTTTGTTTCTGATAATCTTGATCTTTCTAGATTATCTTATAAAATATTAATTTCTTTTTTTAATAATAGATGCAGTCTGTTTTCATATGCCTCAAGTTACAAAAGCAGAGATGGCTAAGAGCATATCGAATTGGCTGCGGCATGCTGAAGAAAGGGCGGAGAAACAGAAAAAAATAATGATTGTGTAAATAATAATGATTTTAATAATAATAATGATTGTGAATAAAAATTGAGTGTGTACATAGAATTCTGTGAAATTAACAATCTAAAAACTATATTTTGTCCCAAATTATATTTCATTTCATTTCTTAAATTCATTTGATTTATACTTAAAACTGTGCAATTTTGAATCACTCTTTAAATGAAAAAAGAATTTTGAATATTTCAAAGAAAACAAAATATAATTATGGTGTTTGAAATGGAATTATGGTGTAATAAATCATAATGATGCTGTTAAAATAGTCTCATGGAAACATTTCAGAAATTGGCTATTTTCTTATGCGAGAAAAATAAAAATTAGATAATTATTAATTAGAACTTAATTTAATTGTGCCAATTGAAATTGTGGATTCTCTGTTATTTAAATGATTGTTGTAGATTAAATGAGTTAATTTTCATGTGCATTTGTGTGTGTGAATAAAATGTTTTGGTATATATATACCAGTGTTTTATATACATATATATTTATTTATTTTTCTTTTTTAAAATTCAATCATTTAAAAATTCTTCCTGTGTTACAAACAAATGCAAATATTTTAATCTATATTACAATATATATGCTTATATTAAAATTGATATATTTGTATTTATTTCTTCTATGAAATTTTAATCGCTTAGCAGTTCCCCCTGTTTCACATAAGCATAAATTCAAATATTTAAATCTATATTAATGTATTTGCTAATATTGTAATGCATTTGCTTATATTAAAACCTGTATATTTCTCTTATATTTAAAAAAAATGCTACATTGTTTAAAAGTATGATATACTTCTAAATGATGTAGCCTTTTTTTAGATATCTTTCATTTTAAAAATTTAGCATTTAGATATACCCCAAATGAATTCCTTTGTCAGAAGTATTAATATTTCCTTCGAATGAAATTTTCGGTTAATAACTTGACAATTTTATTGCATTTATTTTTTAGAACAGTAGTAATTTATATTCATAATAATGTTGCGAAAAAAATTAAAGAAAGGAAAAATAATTATTTTTCATTTCTTTATTTTTTTGCGAAATGGTATCAGTCCCTACTTACAGAAAAAAATAACAGTGAAAAAAGCTTTATGAATAATAATGAAGTTATAAACAGAAATACACATAATTATTAGTAAATAAAGTATGTAAACTTTAATAACATACAAAAAGTTTACTGAATTATAGCAGAAAAAAATAACAGTGAAAAAAGTTTACTGAATAATAATAAAGTCATAAACAAAAATACACAATTATTAGTAAATAAAGTATGTAAACTTTAATAACATACAAGAAGTTTACTGAATTATTGCAGAAAAAAATAACTGTGAAAAAACTTAATGAATAATAATGAAGTTATAAACAAAAATACATATAATTATATTAGTAAATAAAGTATGTAAACTTTAATAACATACAAAAAGTTTACTGAATTATTGCTTAAAAACAATGATAGTGCACATTATTTAATACTAAAATTTAAAAACACGCTTAATATGGCTGTTATATGAATGTCCAAATATGTGCAAAATCACGTCCAATATGTGCCAGATTACGGCCAATATATGCCAAATCATGTCCAATATGTACCAGATCACGGTCAATATGTGCCAAATCACGTCCAATATGTGCCAAATCACGTCCGTCTCGGAGGTCTATGAGACGACCTACGTACGTGTTACTTCCGGACATTGGTACGTGCGGAGAATGTCCGTAAGACGTCGCTGCACCCCTACCGGACGTCCTCTTAAGTCCAGGTGGACGTAAGAGGACGTTCTCCGAACATCCTGAGGACCACTGTTTGCTATCTGGGGGTCTCCGAGCTGAGAGTCCATGCTGCAGCAAACGTGGTCGAACTGTTCGTGCAGACACTTGTTGTCTTCCAAACGACCCCGTTTCATGACTCACGGCTCGTGACGTGGTTGCACGATCCATTACGGCCATGCGGATAATATGCTTGTCTTCTCGGCTGCTAGCGATAGGTAGCCGTTGAGATCCCGCATGGCATTCCGTATTACCGTCCTGAATCCATCGATTCCATATTCTGCTAACAGTCATTGGATCTCGACCGACGCGAGCAGCAATACTGCGATAAGATAAACCGCAATCCCGGTACGCTACAATTCCTCCTTTATCAAAGTCAGAAACGTGCTGGTACGCATTTCTCCTTCTTACACGAGGCATCACAACAACTTTTCACCAAGCAACAACGTTCAAGTGCAATTTGTGTATGAGGAACCGGCTGAACAATTACCTCATTTAAACACAATGTAGGTGTCGCTACTGGCGCCTGCTTTGTCTGAATGCGCTGAAAAGCTAATCATTTGCATATCACAGCACCTTCTTTCTTTCGTATAAATTTCACGTCTGTAGCTTGTCGCCTTCTTGGTGTAGCAATTTTAATGGCTGGTAGTGTATATACTGGTGTGCAAAACTTAAACAACGGGTGGTTTTTCTGCCATAACTCCACGAGAAATCCTCTGAGAGATATGAAATTCAGACACGAGACACATCATTGTGTACTTAAAGGATGACGAAAGTATAATTGCACAAAAAGGAATACAATGCATACAGTATGAAATAAAGCATATTTTTGTTTTATTCCATACTGTTTGCATTGTATTTATTTTTGTGCAATTATGCTTTCGTCATCCTTTAAGTACACAATGATGTGTCTCATGTCTGAATTTCATATCCCTCAGATGATTTCACGCGTAGTTATGGCAGAAAAACCCCCTGTTGCTTAAATTTTGCACACCAGTGTATATATATATATATATATAGTCCTGGCTACCATAAATGCAACACACTGAATGAAGCATGCAAATAACAAGAAATTTACAGCAAGCATTGTGATTTATGCAAATGATTAGAATTTCAACACAGACGCACATCATGCGCTTCGGTGGCGCCACTTCAAAGCACTATTTAAGGCTTGGAGATTATGACGATTTCAAGTTTAGCATTTGCATTTTTCTTGTGGTTTAAAAAAAACGATCAATTATGCCTCGTAGAAACCAGAGATCATTTATTGATCAAATATCCTAGTTCATCAGAAGAAAGATAGTGTGGCACCGAGATTGTGGATTATCTTTCATGGATATCAGTAGTCGCATTGGATGAAACCAAACATCTGTAAAGCGGATATGTGATCGTCGGATGCAGGAAGGTACGACCAACCGACGTGTTCGATCGCATCCACCTCAGGGCACAATTTCATGTGATGACAAGCAAATTGTGCGCATGGCAGTGACGGATTGCTCAAACATATCACGAACTATAGCACAGCACATTCAGTCTGTAATGCATCATCCAGTGTCTGCGCGTACCATTCGACAGCAGAATGGTCTGTCCGCAAGACGCCTATTGCTTCGTTTACCTTTGACGTAGAACCACAGACGTCTCCGCCGCCAATGGTGAGATGAAGAATGGATGTGGACGGCGGAATGGAATGAAATTGTTTTTACTGACGAGTCACACTTCTGTCTGCAACACCACGATGGTCACATTCGAGTCTGGAGACATCGTGGAGAGAGCATGCTGAATAGCAGCGTTATGTGCCACCATACTGGTACTGCACCGGATATTATATATGAGGCGATATTGGATATCATTCTTGTACTTTTCTAGTATGCATTGCAGTCATTTTAAACAGCCAGCGCTACAGCTCCGAGGAGTAAGAACATAGCCAAAGTCTTTTTGAATCAATACCGATGCATGTGGCAGCGGTGACCTCCAACAATGGCGGCTACTGATTTTGGCAAGTACCTCATTTCACAGAAGTCTACAAATTTAATCATTTGATACTTGGTCAGAATGTTATTTACTAAATAAATTTTGTTCTGATATCTCTTGTTTTTCTTGGTGTTGCAATTTAGGTAGCCAGCAGTATATATATATATATATATATATATATATATATATATATATATATAT